>MU226251.1:1847969-1867141 GCA_018584345.1 Thuja plicata
AATGAAATCAGTCTACCAATCAGGCTATCAAGAGTGACTATATTATTTTCTACTGCTCTCATTTCTTGAATAGCAGAGACTCTAATAGCATATATGGGCAATAAGGTTCTTAGGATTTTACTTACCATTGTCTCCTCTTCAAGTGTACCTCCAACACCTCGTCTAGCATTGACTACTTCTTTTATTCTAGTGTTGTACTATGTGATGTTTTCACCTTCTTTCATTCTAAGATCATCAAACTTTCCTCTAAGGCTTTCTGCCTTGGCTCTCAGAACATTTGCATCACCTCCATGTACAAGTTTCAACTTGTCCCACATTGTCTTTGCATTTTTTCAATCTTTGACATCTTCAAATTCAGCATCAGAGAGTGAGGCTGAAAGCTCTATAACCATGCAGTTATGTTCATGCTTTACTCTTAATTGATCCACTAACAATGGTCCTATAGGAAACACATATTCAGTTTCTAAGTATTGAGTAATATCATTGCCAATACCTGATAAGTGAAACTTTATCCTTCTTTGCCATGAAGCAAAGTTTTCCTTGTTCAATTTGGGCACATCTCGTCTATTCATCTTGTGATCTTTCACTTAGGTCTTGAAACCTTCCTACTAAGCACACAAGCTTTGATACCAATTGTTAGTAATAACAGAGAGGGGGGGTGAATCAGTGGCCTCAAATTTTATCCAATTTAAACTTTAATCCACCAATCAATACTTCTCAAATTATTAAGTCCCAACAAGATGCATGCCTTTGAAATATTTGAAACAAATAATTGTCTGTCAGTTTACCTTGTCTTTCTTGTTTCTCCTTGATAACCGATAAGCAGTAAACTATATTTACCAATAATCAGTAAATATGCAGAGTATGCCAATCAATCCATAAATGCATATGTAGAATATAAAACACTAAAGTAATTAACCATACACACATAACACAAGGATTTTAACGTGGAAACCCTGTAAAGGGAAAAAACCACTGGGACCGGTACCCCAAATTTTTCACTCTTCTGAAGTGATCCCTATTAGGAGCCAACCCTGTTAAAGGTTACAAACACACTGTTAAGTGCGGCCTTGTTAGAGGATTTTCAATACATAGGTTGTCACTAAGTATCTGGCATCTACGCTACCATCCTTGAATCAGTCTCATGACTGTCAATAGGCTTTATGAAAAATCTTACTACCATCCTTGAATCGGCCTCCTTCTTAGACTGTCAAAGGCTTTAGGTAAGATCGGTGCTACTATCATGAGTCAACCTTCTAGTAATCTGTTAGGATATACCTCAATTACAAAAGACTGTTAAGTCCTGCTCTGTTTAGAGGCTTTAATGCTTCAATGGTTAAACTGAAACAAAATGACCTATTTCTAATGCAACTGAATTGCAGATTTTCAGATCTATTTACTTACAATATATTTCTGATCAATGTGTCAATTCAATTCCTTTGTACTTAACTCTTTCTGCTCTTTGATGCTGTGATTCACTGTCCGTCGGTGTCTGCAAAATTCTTTAGCTCTCCCTCAGCTTGATTAATCAGGACTGCATGAAGTTAATCCTTCTTCAGTTTCTCTTCAGCATCTTCTATCAGTTCACTCCCTGTGTATCTGATTGCGTATTGACCCCCTTTTAGAATGAATTATGCTTGTCTCTTAAATAGACATGATTTTCCTTAATTCTAGGTTCTTTGATTCTTGATTCTTGATTTTTGGCATGAAAAATAATTCAACCAAATTGATTTATGGCTTTAACTCCTGATTTATCTCATAGTTATCTTCTTTCCAACTGTACAAATCACTTACTTAACTGAGGTTGATTAAAACAAATAAAACAACCAGTTAAGTCTATCCTTTAGCTCTACCAGCTAGATATTTTTTCATTTTCTGATCTCTCTATTCCGTCAGTCAATTCCGCAGTTTGTTGCCGGTGACAACTGCCAGTTCCGTCGGTGTTGCTTCAGTTAGCTTTGAGATCTCCATCCGTCGGGCATCATTGGATCTTTGTTCATCAGGAAACACTATTTTTACCTCATCAGGTATCGTGTGATTCTGCTTTATCGGGCAACACTGTCTTCTGCTCGTCAGGCATCACTATGACTTTAATCTCTGTCTTTACCGATGGTGTGCACTCCGCCGGTGTAGTCTGTCACTTAGTGAATACTAGACTTTTATGCATTGCTGGAAGCATAACCTTTATTCCATTGGTTCTCTAAATTATTTGGCATGATCATACAGATGATATCAATTTGATATTAATGACAATACAAACCATTAACTGATTTAATGTTTTGCATCATCTTCAACTTAATATAGTCAATCATTTAATCAGTTACATGGCATCAAAGAGGAATATAACATACAGTTTGTCAAAAATATTAGGATGGGTGTTCTTGAGATTTTCTAGTAGCTTCTCCCATTCCTCCTTTAAATGCTCAAGGGTTAATAGCTCTAAGTTTAGCTAAGCATGCATATCATATATGTTCTCTGTCATTGACAATTTTGGGGTGGCAATCAGGTTCTTTTCCAATGTCACATGTTTTTGCATCATTACCAAATGCGGTAGTAATGTTGGCTATAGCTTGGTTACTTGTTATTTGATTTTCTCATCTATTTTCTTTAGGTCTAGTCTCAACCGCTGGTTCTGAAGTACCTTGGTGTAATGCATCTGCAATGCATGTTTCTTGGTTGATAGACTATTTGCACTATCTTTTAGATCTTGAACGGTCTTCTTTATCTTTTCACTAATCTCGGTAATGAAGTGAACTAATGTGCATAAGTGTTGTAGAATTGTAATGGCTTTAGATATTATAGTTTATATTCCATTCACAAATTTAGATAGAGTTACCTTGTGTACTTCCACTGCCTGGTTGATCTTCTATGTAACCTTGTATTGTATCTTCTTCTCAGCTCTTTCTTCCAATTTCTACTTGGCATCAATGTCAGGTTTTTTAATGGCCTCGGTGAGTAGGGAAAGTTGATCAATGATGGAGGTGGATTCATTGATATCTAAGTCAGGGACAACTTCCTGAAGAATCTCCTTGGCAGCTTCTAAGGCTTGTGCATTCTTATGTTCTTGCCATAATTTATCCTCTATTGCTTTCCTAGTGCATAATTCACCATATTTCTTCAATGTTTCTGGATCAAGTTTCCTTGGATCCCATGTTGGAATCTCTATGATTTCATCTAAAGTAACATCATTCTTGTTTCCTTTCTTCTTCTTCTTTTTCTTTCCTTGGACACTAGATGAAGAAGATAAAGTTAAAGCTAATTGATCCTTTTTCTCAGTTTCAGGCTTTGCTTGCTCAATACTCAGTGTGATGACTTGGTGAGGTGTTTTCATAACTAACTTGGTATTTGCAGTAGAAGTATCTACTATATTATCTATGTTATATGTATTACCTTCACCTTTTGTTTCTGCATCAGTGGTATCTTTTGGTGCATCACCTTGGGTAGTTCCACCACTATGCTTGGTCTATGTACCTTGCTGATCACCCTTGTCTTCATTTGTATCTATAACCTGCTCAGGTGTCTTCTTCTATGCTTCACTCTCTATTTCAATGGCTTGTGCTAAAATACATAGTTGGCTTGGTACATTTACTCGGGCGACCTCTATTGTGTCTTGTTCATTCAGGGTCTCGATTGCTCTGACTATTTCATCTTCCTTAGCTTTTTCATCAGGATCATCTTTAGTTATGTCATTTATGGTGATCTCTGGGTGACTCATATTAGTCAATAGTTGAGGAATTTCATCGAATATATTATTAACATCTGCATCATCAACATCTATTGGTTCTATTCTCGGTTGATCTTCCTCGGTGTCAACTTTGGATGCAATTTCTAACTCTTCCTCTGTATCTTGGATTTCCTTTAGTGGGTTCAGTAGTTTATTCCATATGTGTGTGCTCTCAATATCTACTTCCTTCATATTTCCTTGTATATTATTCAGTGTTCTTTCCTTCTTAGGAAATTTCTTGGTATATTGTTGCATGATATCATTTATCTATTGTACAGTGCAGTCAACTTTAATAAGACTGAGATCTGCCTCTCTCATCTATTTCTCAGTTTGAAGTGCAAAGGACCATCTAGCTGATATCTTATCATATAACTCGGAAGGAAGGTAAGAATAAAATTCAACTAGAACTTGTTTGAAGTTGATCATCATACTTATGATTTCTTCTTTAAGTTTATCCTTGTTCTCGGTAGTTAGATCAGAATATGCATGTATCTTTGTATGTCCTAATCATCTGGTTTTTATGATTGCCTCTACAATCTCATTAATAGTCTGAGGTATCTTATTCTTTACAACCTTTAATTTATCTGGATTGTCATCAGAATCATCCTTGTCGTCTTTGTTCCTTACATATATTTTCCTTTGTCTTGGTACTAGATTCTCGGTAGTACCCTTCTATTTTCTTGTTTGGTATGTGAACTTTGGTGAGTGCCTTGTAATTTTTGCTACACCTTTCTTCAAAGGTGGTGAATCCACAGTCACTGATTGTGATTTGGTTTGTGATGGAGACTTGATCTTTATGCTTTTTCCCCTTTTGGCCTTAGGTGTCGTATCGTGTTCTTCATCTGATTTAGTGGCATCAACATCATGTTCAGGTTCATCATCTTGACCAACTACGGTCTTCTCCTCAGTTGCATCAACAGACTTGTATAATTATTCATCTATGATAGAAAATTTTCTCTTCAATGTCTTCACAATCTTTGTCTTTTTCCTGCTCATCTTTTATACTTGTAGACCTATAGATATCCAGGTCTGGGCTTCATCAAATGTGCCAAATCTCATGGAAGATTTGTCGACTGGCTCATTCAACAATTTTTCAATGGCCTTAGATGCAGTATCAATATCTAATTCATATTTTAACAGAGGTAGCCATGTTGTCCTCGGTTGTACTACCTTGATTAGAGTAGTGTCAGTGTCTACTACAAAACATATATCATCTTTGTACTTATCTACCAATTGTAGTGGAATTCTAGTCCTATTTTCCATCCTAGCCTTAAACTTAGTAAAATAGTCATTCATGACTGCTTCAAAAAAATTTCCTAGGCTTGTAATCATATCACTGATTTACATTGTAATTGGTCAGTTGGATGTCTATTTAACTATACCAATAGATGGAAAGAAATTTTGTAGGTAGAAGAATGTGCATAGTAGTAGGGAACCAAACTTACAAGTATTTGACCATGTTGAGCTGGTGGTCTTCATGTTTTCTTCAAATTGCCTCTACAACAGCTCGGTGAGTTCACATTATACTCCTTTCTTAACAATCTTATAGGCTATGTCAACAGCTCCGTAAGCAAAGTTGTTCAGTCTGCTGGACTAGAATATCTTGTAGCCAGTGACATGCACCAAACCTCATTTGAGGATCACCGATGCAATTGATCTTTAAACCTCTACCATCTCATTTGGATTTTGTTAACTTTTATATTTCAGTTCTTGGTGGGTGCCTTAGGGCTTTGGATTTATCACATATGGATACCCTGTCACGGCATGAATAACATCCTTAGTTATCTTTTTGGGCTCATCCAGCTAGAGCTTTCCTTTGTGTACTCTACTCAGAAAAATGTGGATCCACTCAATCTTAAATACATTCAGGAAATTTAGGGTATTGGTTAAACCTTTAACCCCTATATTTTTATGATCTTCTTTCAACTTTCCATCTGTGCATTGTAACTGATAAGTCGACATGATTTCAAAATCCCCGATTTCACCTAATTTGCAATGAATGTAGGCATGTATGTCTTGGAATAACAAAACCCTAGGAGGATTGATGAAAATGCACCTTTGTCGTCTGGTTGGGTTGCAACCTATGGATGGATCTTATAATGTACCTTTGTGCAAGTGGATTTCTTTACCAAAACAATCTTTTTATCCTTCTCCGTCATTTTTTTCATGGTTTGATATGTTGATATTATGATTTCTAGTTTAGGGCTTGCGTGAAAGTGTTCAAATGACTTGGGGAAAGAAGAATGTGCAATGACTAACCTCGGTATGCTTGGAGTGTGCTTGAGTCTTTGTAGAATGCTCGAAAATGCTCTACTGCAACTTTGCTCTATTTTCTTTATTCTACTCTGTGGTTGCGGTGTCAACAAATAAGTTCACATCAATCAAATTTATAGCAAATGACTTAGCGCAGTCAATAAATGCTTCACCAACCACTCAATGAACAAACATTATGCTCAGTTAACACTAACAATGTTCCAGCTCGGTGAGTATACCATATACTCGGTTACCATAGCAACTCGGTTGTCTCTTCACCAGTTCACTGACTGACAGTTCTGACTTGGTACATATTAACTGACTAAAAGTAATCAAAAGTATAATACCATAGTACATCTCAATTCATACTAATTTGGCATATGTGCAATGAATATAGGAACTAATGTAAGATATAGCTTTGCAAAACATAGTTCCTTACCTGCTTATATTGCTCAGTTGGAGACGATGGAGCTGCCTACTCCATTGGATGAGGTGTCACCGACTGTTGTGCTTCGTCCTACATTATCATTTGATGCTCTTCTCCACATTTTATTTTTGGTCCTCACAATTTCATCAATTGTATTTCCATTACCATAAGTATTTATTCATTCTACACAATCTCTACTTAAGTGACCAACTTTGTGACAGTGAGAACATCCCATTCCAGAGTTTGACCAATTCCTAGACTTGGTTTGCCATTGTCTGATACAATTTTCTTCTATATGCCCATATTTACTACATGTTGTACAACTACTACAATTTTTATAATCCCATGCATAAGCATTACCTTGTCTTCTCGGTTGATATACTTTTCTTGTCCTTTAGGCTTCCAGATTTACTTTGTGTTCTTTCTGCATGCTTGTGATATATGACCATGCATGTTGCAATTTTTACAGTATTTATCTATGTATTGTTTCTTATGTCATTTGTTCAACTTGGATCTACACTCATGTGCTTTATTTCCATGCTTATTATAGTTATAGAAAATACCATTAAATTTAGGAGGGTTTCTAGGAATACCTTTTTCTTTGCTTCTACAAACATTTGATGTGTGGCCTAGTTTTCCACAATGATGGCAAGAGGGATTCTTAGGATTTTGGCTTGAGTACACATTCCTTTGTTAAGCTTGATTTGACGATTCTCCTTTCTCAGTATACCCTAATCTGGTATTGTTGTTCAATCTTCTTTGATAGTTTATAAATTCATCCATTCTCTTAGTTCTTTCTTCAGATCTCTTAATCACTTCATTATGTTGTTGTAAAATCTTCAATTCATTTCTCAATTTTTCATTTATTTCTTTCAATACACCAATATCTTCTATTCTTCCTGTAGTTTCAGTATTCACTTAGTTTGCTTCATGATTCATAGCAACCACTTGATTGGTGATCTCAAAGTAATGTTCAGTAAGTCTCAATATCTCAGTTTCTTTCTCTTGTAACTTTTCAGTCATCTGTCTTCTATCATCAACATCCATGTTTCTATCTTTTTCAGCTTTCTTTGCATCATTCAAGACTTCAACCATTCTAACCATTTGTGTATCTTGTCTGGTCTGCAGTTCTTTAACTTGTTCAGTAAGTTGTTGATTGCTCTCAGATAGCTTTGATATGATTCCTTCAGATGCGTCAAATATGCTACCAGATTTAGATCCAGATGTGTCAAATGGGTCATGAATCTCTTCTTCATGATAATCAATCTCACAACAGTAAAGTTCCATGTCCCTTCTCTTAATCAACATCTCCTTGATTTTCTCTTTGGCTTCCTTGTATTGTTTGACATAGATCTGTAACTGTAACTTTTGATTCTCAATAGTTTTATCAAGTGTATACCTTTCCATTGTAAGATCTTTTATATTCAGCAATTAAACTTTCAAAACAAAATAAATAGCTCTGATACCAATTTTTGGGATAACGGAAAGGGTGTGTATTGAGAGGGGAGGGGTGAATTAGTACCCTTAAAACTTTTAATCAATTATTTGTAACAATTGTTCTGTATTAACCGATTGAGTAGATTACATACACCAAACATATAGTATCACTACTGAAATGTAAATGCATGTAAAATAAACAATACACATACATGAAATTAAGTACTCATGACACTAGTATTTTGGTATCGTTGAAAACCCCTATTAGAAGGTAAAAACTACGGCGGGGATGAGACAAAAAAAAACTTCACTACTTTAGTAAATAAAGTAGCTTGTTAAAGCTTACAAAGAATGATCACTTCTGATGATCTTACCCTGTTAAGAGTAACAATGTGATCAATTAGATCTACCTTGTGAGAGGATTTAGCAACACAAAATATGTGTGCACTCGATTAAGAGATTTACATTAAGATGGTTAAGTCTACCTTGTTAAGAGATTTTGGAGGTCTATTACAATTGTTAGAGAGTAACAGAAATTTGATTTGAACATATACAATCTTAATATTGTTGATACAGATCCATTAAGTATATACAAAACATATCACCTTAATGTGAATGATAATACCTTCTGCTTTGTTCTTCTCGGTAGCCTTGCCTTAGTTCTAAAAATTGATTTTTGCAATGTAGTCTCAGTCCTTAAAACCCTTGTTTGATCTCTGATGTATGTAGTATGACGGTTACTTAATCATTGCTTGATCAACATACATTAAAAAATTTGGCATCTATACATTTATATATCAAACTCTATGACCAAATTAGGGCTTTACAATTACATCCCTACCCTAAGATCAACGGTGTACATAATTTACCTTGATCATCTAACTAGGAGACATAGACAATTAATGTTGTATATATGTAATTAATGTTCTCCTTGATCGTGTAAACCATTATCTAGGTTGGAAAAAAAAAATTACATAGAATGATGTGCCATAACAAAATTTTATATGGCCTCTGGTTCACTCGATTATTGATGTCTCTTGGTGCTCGGTGTTTTATGTGTATCTGAGTTATACTACTTGTTTGGTTTATACTATGTAGCTCAGTGTTTTCTACTGCTTGGTAAAGTCTGCCATCTCGAGTATCACTATACTCAGTTAACTCTGGGTGTGATAAGTGCTCTCGGTTAACTCTACACTTCAATGAATATACCAATTGTCATGTTGTGACTCTATTACTGTCTATCCATTATGTCTTCTTGATAACTAATGACAACTTAAATGTGCAAATGGAGTAACAATTGTAAATATGAGTTCTTATCATGTTTTACTTGGAAGACCTTGGTAGTATGATAGAGAGGCTATTCGTGACTATAAAATAAATTTAATTATTGTCCTAAAAGATGGACATAATTTTACTTGGACTCCTTTGAAGGATAAAGACAAAGGAATGAGGAATTTGAGCATTGGAAGGAGATATGAGATGACTACAGAGGTTAGTATAGACATTAAGCTTAAGAGATCTAAAGGAAAATTAGAGGGTACTAGTGGTAAAAGGAAGCAGAAGAAGATTCAGTTGGGATCTTTTCCTGTTGATGCATCTTGTTCAGGTAGAAGGCATGAATGGAAGAATGATAGGCAAATTTATTTGCAGTACTTGACTGAGAATGGTGGAATGACAGTGCAAATAGCAGATGTAGAGAATATGAGGATTAAGAATTAACATGGCATCTTTGTCTTGAATCCCTTCAAATTTTCATGAGCTTCTTTTATGGAAAGTTTTTAGTCACCTAGGGCATTTGGTGCAAGATAATCCTTAGTTTGTTTCCAATCTTGCATCATTCTGTGAGTTTGGGTTACAGTTGGCAGTTTCTCTATTTTTAGTTGTGGTTGGTCTACTTGGATCTTTAGATGTTGCACTCATACTGGCATGTTCTTGACAGTGCTTTAGATTTTTTTCTATGATCATTCTTTATTTAGTGTTATCTTGTTTGAGATCTGGAGGATTCTATGATAGAGAAGTATTTGTTTTCATGTTCTTCTGATTGGGTTGACAGGTTGGAGTGTGATTGAGTTTCTGTGTGAGTTAGGAGTTGCACTCATGGGTTATTTTCCAAGAGTTTTCTTGTATCATTATACTATGGTTGCATCTCTTGGGGTTGATTGTGTGTTGAGATTTCTTTCTCTTTCTGGTCGTGGGTAATGTTTTCATGACTGGCATGGACTTACCTGGAGATTTGTGTTGTGATCAAGATTGTGGGATTCTTAGCCATTGCGATCTTGGCATGTGGATCCTGGTTCCTTCATGGATTGTTCCATGTGATTGCTTATTCTTTTGTTATGTTTGTATAGGGATGGAACTATATTTGTCATATTTTTCCTGCTTTGGGAAATTTTATTTATCGAGCCAACTTGTGGTCGTGATTTTGTAAAAATATAGGGATTGGTTTTGTTGGTTGTATTTCTAGTCCTAGTGTTTTCCCTAAAAATTTTGATATCCTCATGATTGAGAGTTTCCCAAATGCTGAAAATATCTCTCAAATTGCAAAATCCCTGAGAAATTTCCATGTTTTTAGGTCAAAATCCAGAGAAATGGTAAAAAACCCTATGTCTTAAGTTTCATTATATGCAAAAATATCAAAGGCCCTAGAAATGTTAATCAAGTTTATATTTTTGAGTTACCTTTTTGGAAGCTTAAGTCATGTAATAAGTCATGTGCCTTTTAAGATTAGTCAACTAGTCTCTTAATATAAAATGAACATTCTATTTTATTATGAGCCTTAGCGATTCACCTTAGTCGAGTTGTCTATGAGAGAAAAGAATATTCTTTTAAAAGTCACGAGACTTAGCAATTTCTTTCAGTTGTGAAGTCTGCAAGTAATATTTACCTTTTAAAATTTTTATGGTGACATGGAGACAAAGGCTTTGGTCGCGGTGTCGCAGAACAGATCATGGGTTAAGGCAAAGTGTCCGGCGACTTGGATTTTCCATAGTCACGCAGTCTCTAGATCACTTCAGGTTAGTGATGAGTTAGAAAATAATGAGTCGCGAGGTCTCTAGATATGAAGTGAGTTAAGTTAAAGGATCAAACACTTTGCGACAACCACAAGATTAAATTGAAATCAATGGTAGTCATGGAGTCCCTGATAAGATTTGATAAGTGAATGTTTATTCAATGACTTGGAGACAAGCAATAAAGATGAGAGACGTGTTCAAAATGTATAAGATGGATTCCTTCAGTCGCATGGTGTTCTTATGGCGACTTAGACACTGAGAAAATAAATGTCATATTAAACTATAATCACCAAGTCTCTAGGAGAAATATTAAAATCAATTTTTATCCAGCGATTAAGAAACTAAGGCTTTGGTCGCGAGGTCTCTTAAAAAACTCAGAGTTAAGAAATTATTTCAGCGACTTGGATTCCTTCAGTTGCGAGGTCGCTAGAAGTGAACCTCAGTTAAAGTAAAATGAGGAGAAGCTCGTTGTCACCAAGTCTCAGAAAGAAACTAAGGTTAAGAGATTTGTTCAGTGATAAGGAGACAATGCATAGTTGCGTAGTTTCCAAATAAGAAAAATGACAGTTAAGGAGAAAAAAGGGTAAAGGTAGTTGCTGACATGACATTGCTGAAATCATCGGCCAATAGGAATGAAGAAAATTAATGACTATGTGGGAAAAGTAGATGAGATGTCTAAAAAGAGCCAATTATATCAAAAGGTGATTATGTTCAAATTTTATAAGGGTTTTTACTGTGAATGCACTCATTTGAATTTGATTTCCTAGCACATAGAGGCTACGGCTAGGAATTGGATTAATGACACAGTATGCAAACTTGAAGGCGGAAGTAATTGATTTTCCAATAATGAGCTATGTACCTTGTATAATTTTGCCATAAAAGGATGATATCATTGCTTATTATTATTTACCTTGCATTCAGAATTCCAGAGTGAAAAGATTTTCTAGGTTTTCTGTGTCCAAAAGAGAAGTGTTAATTTAGTGAAGTTGGTTGAATTCAAAGTGATTTTTCTAGGATTTCAGTGCTTTTGAATTATCTTTTGTGCATTCCAGAGGAGGAATAGGGTTTCTAAGAATAGATTTGTTTCAATATCGGTGAAAAGAAGTGGAAAGAAGAACATAACAGAATAGAATTGAGAAAAATGAGTAAAGCAGTCAGCGTAGCCTCCACTAGTGGGAGAAATGATGATGTTGATGAAGATGCTAAGGGAAAGAGAAAATTTTCTGATGAGTTTCTGGAGCTGCTGCCAAGTTCCACTCAAAAAAAGAAGGTGAATGCAGATATTCTATCATATGAGTATGCAGACATAAGAGATGCCAAAAATCCAGGGACCACAGGTTTTTCTCTTTTCAATTACTTTTACAAAAACTATGATCAAGCTATACTTATTTCAAACCCTTGGACTTGTGGATTGGCTAGGTTGTTAGTCCCTGATGTATTTTTAGATGTAGACCTATTCCTAGGACTAGCACACCACAATGACACATTAACAAAAATAATTAACAAGAATGATGGCACTATATTGTTAGCCTTAAATAGAAATTCTTTCATGCAAGCTTTTGGCCTATACAGCACAATGTCCACTGAGATTAACCTCCCCAAGAAAGAGGAAAGCTATAGGCTACAGTCTAGAGTTGTTAGGACTCAATTGAAGGTGCACATCCTTAGTGAGGTCAGAGACCATATTTCCCCTATACCAGGAATCGCACCTTACTGCTACAAGGATTTAAATTTCTATATCAAGTACATTGCATATGCCCTATACAGAGTGTTGGGAAAGGATGGAGGACCTGTGAGAATTGGTGTTTGGATTCTCATGATGGTTTTAGACTTACAGGATGTACACTCCAACACCAGCTCTGACTACATTCAGTATATCATCGACAGGATGCGTCAGGGGTTTGTTGTCATTCAAAAGAAGGAGAAGGAGGCTAAATTCCTGCATTATTCAATCCTAATGCATCTATTGTTGCATTTCAATTATAATATTATGGATTTGTCAAATTTGAACCCTCAGTGGTTATATTACAACCAGCCCAACCCTATCTAGTTTTGGATTAAAATTTGGAATTTCACTGCCAAAGATTGTGACTTTTGCAGATTTGAGAATTGGGTAGTTTACCCATTGATGCAAATTTTAGGAGTGAACAAAACTAGGCTCCCAGTGAAGGTGTTACAACTACTAAGACCCTGTCAGTATGTCGACAAATGGGAGGGAGACCATAACTGGGGTGACTTCTATTTGGAGAGCAATTTTACAATGATTAGATTCTATGGATGTTCTCATCCCCCTCATATTTCACCATATCTTGTATCAACCAGAATTGTTGCAATGGAATTCATTTGGCAGCTTATGTTAACTTATAATGAACACCTTGCACCTCATAGGAAGGGGACATTTACCCCTAGACAATTCAAGATATATCAATTTACAATTGGCAAGAAGGCCATTGACATAGTATGCAACTGGTTGAATGATTACAAGATTGGTATTGCCTTATACAGGTATATTGATATAGAAGGTTTCATTGCAGGAGCTAATAAAATCCTTACTCCTACCATTCCTAACACTTACCTACATGGTAAATGTGTAGAGGAAGATGCTACAAGAAATATTATTGATGAAGGGGAGGTGAAGCTGAGAAGAGATAAAATCCAAGAACTATTGGATTTGGAAAAACAAGTGAAGAGAAGAGGAGTGGCATTTGGGGGTTTCTTCCCTAATTTGCCTTATTTTGATCGAATTGAGGCTATGTTGCACAATCATCATACCTTATGTGAACAATTAGAGAATCACCTGGATGTGAAAGGAAAAGGGCAAGAAGAGCTGGAACTCTCTGATTCAAAGTATGAGGAGGATAGTGATGAAGGATATTCAAATCCAAGCCCACCTCCAATGGATCAGCCACCATAGGGCAGTGAACAAGCAATGGAAGCAGGTGAAATGATCACCATTGATTTAACCAAGGAAACAGAGATGGAGAGTATAGATGACCCTTCCCTAAAGAGGCAGAAGATTGACCTTGGTCAATCTTCTCATGCTCAAACTTATGAGAGAAGAGGGAGGAAAAAAGATAGAGTAAGTGCCCTTATTCCTGGTAAAAGGGTTTATTATCATAATCTGAAAAAAGAAATAAGAAAAGGGAAAATATTGTAGCAAGAAGTGGAAGAGGACATAGAGTTGCCTCTGAAAACATGTATAGATGAGAGATTGATCCATCAGCAGCAGTTTTTAAAAGATGACAATTTCATAAAAACTTATGAATTCAAGGATTTCCTTAGATGGCTTAAGCAAAAATAGATCAAAGAGCAGTTGAGATTAGTTGGTGAGGAAGCAGTGACAAATGAGGCTCTCTTAGCTCTACAAACATATGATCTTGAAACTGATGATATTACTTCTGAAGAAGCTAGAAAATTAGTTTTAGACAGTGGAATGTTGCTTGCTGAAGGCTGGGATTTGGCCTCAGCATTTATAATAGACCAAATAAGAAAGCAACCAGACCTAAAGATGACAACTGAGGTCCATATTGGTGATATGATCAAAGGATTCGGATATAGTCCAAATTCCCAAGCATTTTCTATGTGGAGGTTATGTCCTAGAGACCAGAAGCCCCAATTGTTGAATATTCAAGAGAGCATGGTGGGGAACCAAATGGTATGGTCAGTTCAGAACACAGGTGACTTGGAAATTTCCCAAATAATGACACACTGGGCACATTTGAATGAGGATAAGACAAAGCAATTGTCTAAAAGATGTGAAACTTTGGTAGATGAGGCTAATGCTCTGGCTAAGGATAGAGAATTATGCCAAATCAATATTCATGAGCAAGAGAGGGTAATTGTTGAATTGACCAAACAATTTCTAGAAAATCTAGAAGTTGTATATGTACCCTCGGAGCAGCCTCCACATACAGAAGAAACGGTTGAAACAAAGGAAGAAGCAAAAATAGAGGATATGCCTAAAAAGGATAATGAGATTGTCATAAATGCATTATTGAATATACTTCAGCATAGGATTGATAACTTAAAAGATCAAACTGATATAATCCTAAATGCATACAATAAATTACCTACTTTACATGTTGAGGTGACAGGGTACATCTCCATTTTGAATCCTTATTTCACAACTTGGTCAAGTAGGGTACAACTATTTGAAAAGTTGGCTTATTTAAAGCCACATAAGCCAGATCTACCAGAGATTGTGACAGAGGTGAGGGATGAGATTGAGAAAATAAATGTGGCTTTACCTTTTTTCAAAGGAAAATTAAATCAGATTGAGGCGAAGATCAGCATCTTGGGATCAAGTTTTAACCTGTTTATTCCTCCAATCAAGGGAGAGGATGATCAGATTAAGGCCTTGGAGGCCTGGAAAAGTGAATTTGACACCATACTGCCTAATAAAGAGGCATTTATTTTAGATTCAGATCTATATATGGAAAGCTATAAAAGGATTTTAGATGAAGCTTTCAAGGCAGAAACTGACATCAATAAATTTATAGTGGATGTCAAAGGTATAACTGATGTCAGATGGGAGAGGCAAAAGGCACAACTATAAAGCATTCAAAGCTTTAATTGACCTATAGAAGATGATGTGGCATCATGGGACTTGAAGACAAAGCCAAAGAAAAAGAAGGTTGTTGCAGTGGATGTTGATGTCTTGGAGGAAGAGTGAAAAAGGGGACAATTGACACCTGATCTATGAGCACAGGAAGGTTAGCAATCATAAAAGACAAGTGTAGGTTAGCCTTTAATGGTGGTCACTTGGTCTCAATGCAAACATTTGATGCTATCCTGAACATATTTCATTCTCTGCTTTTGTCTTTCCACCACTTGGGTCACCCTTCTCTTTTATTTTTTCTGCCTTTTTAGGGTTAGATTTCTTAAACCATCTGAAGCTTGTTGCATCCTTATCTTAAGGATTCCAAGATGGTTTAGAGATATAAATAGATCAAATGTAATAGTTTTGAAGGTGGAGATGAAATATAATTGCAAGACAGGCTTCTAGATTTCAGTCTGCGTTTTTTGAGCTCTTAGCTTTTATATGTACTGAAGCATAAATTTATGAATAAAATACAGTGCAACTTTATTCTATATTGTTTTTGTCTCTTTGCTTATTGTGTGTACTCTTTTATGTTTAATTTGTAAGGTATGTTAAACATATTGGCTATAAGGTAGCTATCTAATTATTTTCAAGTTTCTTCTAAGGGGAGAATTAAATTTTGTGATTTGTTTTAGATAGTACAACAATGACTGAGGATTTGATACAGCATTGTGGGAGTGACAGGGTAATTTGTAAGGCATTTTATCTGAGTTGTATGTAGGTTACAAGGCATCCTATAGTATTCTTATTTGTTTATCTCTGTGGATTTATATCTTTTGACTTTGTAGCCCAAGGATAGGCACTGGTCTAGAGCCTGTCAAGTGATCCATCATCATCCAAATATTTAAAACTGCTCAAAATCAATCACATTTACACAAAGAGCATATATTTAAAATCAATTGTATTCACAGAGTTTACAATTTGAGTTTGTTGATTTCTTAAAGAGAAAATCAAATAGGTTACTCCTCCTAAATTCATAAGAATTATAAAAGGAAAGAAGGATGAAATTTCTTATCATGTTGATGTCTGTCATCATTAAGATAATGATTTGGATTGTTAAAATTTTCCTCAGAATAATCATTTTTATCTGCATTTTTATCTATTTATCCATATAAGAACAAATCATTCAGCAAATAAGTAAAAATCCACTCTAAAGATACTGTCAGGTCAGTAATCAATTATAGGTAAAACTTGGCTGAGTCAGTAGATCTCAAAAATAAAGGAGGTGATAATAGGTATCCCCAGTGTTATCAAAATACCTCATCAATTAGTGTTTTCTCTTGCTTGAGTTAGTGTTTCAAGGCATTGGGAGTCATAGAGTAAATCAAGTATTCAAGCATTTTAGAGGCCTTGCAAGAAAAAACCCTAACAAATTGGCAACTTTGCTGGGGATAGAGATTGTAAAATTTTGATAGTAGTTTTTGGAGTCTCTAAGGGTTTAAAAGGACAATACAATACCAATTATAGTTGTTACATTCATTTGACAAGTATTCATTTATCCCCAACTATTGTTGGGTGGTGACTCTAAAACTAAATCTCTGAGATCAGTGAAAAGTTAAGAAATTATTTTTCACAATGAATACTAGATCAAAAGCAAGAAGGAATCCTGAAGTTCCATTAGATGGTGGATTCACTTCAACTTCAAGAATGGAAATGTCTTGGAGAAAGAAAAGAAACCAAGACAATATAGATGAGACTTCTCTAAGAGGAAAAGAAAGTAATACTAGGAGAGAGGTAGGTAGAAATTAGTCCATTCATGATGGAAATACTTTAGAATATGAAGAAGCAATAGAGAACGTATTAGAAACATCTATAGCTAATTCCACTTCTAGTGAGAGGGAAGGAACAAATATAGTCAGTTTAGAATCTGAGGAAGGTCCCTCTGATGAGCTTCCTAAAGAAGAGACACTCATCATGAAACATCTTGCCCTTATTCAACAGATGAAAAGGGAAAAAGAGCTTAGAAAAAAGAAAAAACATGAAAAGAAAGATGTTGACAAAATCAAACGAAGATCTTTAAGATATCAAACTACAAGGAATATAGAGAAGTCTCAAAAGGACCAAGAAATACCACTTACTCATAGAGCTTCTAGTTCATAGAAGGATGATACAAGAGGTAAAAAAAATGACTGAAAACAAAAGTGAAGAACCTAAAGTTCACAAGGTCCTAATAGAGAAAATGTCTAAGTTGGATATTGATCTTGAGAAATTAAGAATTGAAAAGGAGACCATGGAGAAAATGTTAGAAAATGCGCAAATGGAAGCTGCAACAATTGAAATGAAGAAGAAGATATATTTTTTGTAGTCTTCTAAATATTCTCATGCTGGAACAGAAAGTGCAACAGCTTCTAAAACAAAAGCCACTTTTAAGGACAATGATAATTTTCAAAGAAAACCATTACATAATAAAAGGTACAAGTAGTTTAACTTCATTGGTATCCTTGGATACCCCAATACATTTCCAAAAGATGTGGGTGATATAGGAGAAAAGCTCCCAAAGTTCGCAGGTAATAATGTTATTTCTTGTGAGACATTTAAAAAAATTCATTGATTTTGTTGATGATTTAAATATCACTCATGAGGATGTGTTAATGAAAATTTTTGTTCAGTCTCTAGTAGAGGATGCTAGAGAATGGTTTAGGAGCCTTTCTAATGGTTATGTTGCTTCCATGGATGATTTGATTTAATTGTTTAAAGATCAGTATGGTGACAAGACAAACAAGGGATTCTTGTTGAATGAATTCAATAACATCAAAAAGAATTACAATGAAGAGGTCACTGAGTTTAATGCCAGATTTCAAAGAGCAATGCACAAATTGTTTTAGAAAATAAGGCTGGATGAAGAGGTATGTCTAGCAACTTATTTAAATGCCTTTGATTCTAAAATGGGGTATGCTCTTAGGGATAAAAACCCTAGAACTCTTACTGATGCTTATAAAATAGCAGTAAATATTGAAATGAACAGAAGGGTATCTAGTAAATTAAATAGAAGAGATGATTCAAGGTTTAGCAGGAGTAACCAAAAAGAACTAGAGTATAAAGAATTTAGGGCTCCTCAGAACAATAGAACTTCTTATAATAAGAATTATAATCCACAAAATAGAATGCAAAACCATCCTTATGGAACTCAGTTCAAGGATGGAAAGCTTATTCTTCCACTCAGAAAAGAGAAACTAGATAATAGAAGTCCAAATCCTCTACACAGAAATGTTGTCCACTTATGCAATGATGATTTCTAGTGTGAGGCTTGTGATGCCCCACACAACCCTGATTTTTATATTGTTTCCTTCAATTTGAAAACAAATGAAGAACAAGGAAATGATGAAGGTGAACAATGTGATCACAATATGACATATACTTATTCATGTCATGATATAGATTTCGACAGTGAAATTGAAAACCATGATTCTTATAGTTCACAAAGAAGTGTAGAAATTCATCATCAACAGATTTTATCAAATAGTGAAGCAGAGGAAACTGATGACCATATAAGATGTTATGCTCAAAACAATCAGGATCTTCCACTTATTAGAAAAACTTCAGATAAAGAGAAAGCTAGGATTACTGCAAATTTAGTGAACCAGGCTAGAAGCAACTACCATTTGAGAAACAGAGTAGTTGGTGGTACTGGTAGTCAGCCATCTGGTGTCTTTATAAAAGAAAACAATATAGACACCAAATATGTACAGAAGAAGGAAGGACCTGGGGAAAATGCAAATA
>MU226251.1:1867802-1893012 GCA_018584345.1 Thuja plicata
GAGGTAGTATACAAAGTGATTTATCATATGCTACTTTCAACATTGTTGGAGATAATGTTAAAGTGTCAAGGGAGGGTAGAACTCCTCACATGATAGAAAGATTTGAAGACACTAACATTAATTGTTGTATTGATATGGATATGGAAAATTTTAGGGTGCAGAGGAGTGAACTTTATTCTCAGAATGAAAATATTGATCCTCTGGTCAAAGAGTTAAGTGTAAAAAGTGATGGATTGTGGAAAATGTATTTTGATGGAGCTTGCTCTAGAGAAGGGTCGGGAGCTGGTGTATTACTGGTATCTCCATTAGGTACAACTTTTAAATATTCCTTTTTATTAGCCTTCCAATGTACAAATAATACTGCAGAATATGAGGCTTTGTTTTTAGGGCTAGAAATTGCCATCAAACACGGAATTAAATGTTTAAAGGTTTATGGCAATTATGAATTGGTGGTAGCCCAAATTAGATCCAAATATGCAGTAAAAAATGATAGATTAAAAATGTATAAGTATGCTATTTGGGATCAAATTGAAATGTTTGATGCCTTTGATATAAGCTGGATAGAAAGGTCAAAGAATATAATGGCAGATTTCTTACCAAATGTTTCTCTGAAAATTGATGAATTTACCTTACATGGGGTGTCAATACTGGAAATCAAGACAAGACCAGTTGTTCTAGATAACATATACAACTGGCAAGTTTTTCAGGATGACCAAGATATTTTGAGGTTCATTCAATGTCTAGACCATTATGAGAACCAGAGCATAGATTGTAGTACTTTGCTAGAAAGTGATGATGGAAAAGACTATATTTTGGCGAATGAGGTTGTCCAGTTAAGTTATAATCAGATTCCTAGGGGTTTGGTTGAGCTTGAAGCATTGTTTAGTAGTCAGAATGATCACTCAACAAAGATAAGCAATGCTAAGATTTAGGACTTAGAAGAAATTAACTTAGGATCAGATACCAGTCCTCAAGTTGTCTATATTGGAAAAGGTTTAGACTCTCATGTAAGGACAAATTTGATTAAACTGTTAAGGAAACATAAACATGTCTTTGCCTCATCATATGAGGATTTAAAAGCCTATAGAGAGGACCTTTTCCAACATGAGATCCCACTAAAATCAGATGTGAAACCATTTACGCAAAAACAGAGGCCTATTAACCCCTTGTTGGCTCCTAAGATGCAACAAGAATTGATAAAGTTAAAGGATGCTGGGATAATCCAGCCAATCAGACACTCAACTTGGGTATCAAATCTAGTACTAGTTAGAAAGAAGAATGGAGATATCAGATTATGTGTGGATTTCATAAATTTGAATATTGCCTCACTCAAAGATAATTATTCCTTACCTAACCTGGAGGCAATGTTACATAGGGTAACTAGTTGTGAGCTGCTGTCAATGATGGATGATTTCTCTGGCTACAACCAAGTTTTGGTGAAAGAATCTGAGCAATACAAGACTACATTTTCCACTCCGTGGGGAACCTATGTTTATGTCAGGATGCCATTTGGATTGATAAATGCAGGAGTGACTTTTCAAAGGGCCATGGATGTTGCTTTTAAGGAATTTATTGATTTATTCATGGTCATTTATCAAGATGATTTAACTACATATTCTAAAAAAGTTGAGGATAACTGTGAACACCTAGGGAAAATTATCAATAAAGCTTTAGAATATGGTGTTTCATTAAATCCTGAAAAATGTCATTTTGCAGTACAAGAAGGAAAGTTGCTGGGACACATAGTGTCTAAGGATGGAGTGAGAATAGACCCTGAGAGAATAGAAGCAATCCAGAAGGTCATTGGTCCAAAAAACTTAAAGGGAGTTCAATCTTTCTTAGGAAAGATTAATTTTGTTAGGAGGTTTATAGCAAATTTTGCAGAGATTGTCAAACATATTATAGAGTTGCTAAAGAAAGATGCAAGATTTAATTGGAATGAAGAATCTCAAATGGAATTTGAGAAAATAAAGAAGGCAGTGCAAGAGGCTCCTGTTCTAAAATCTCCAGATTATAGTAAGCCCTTTTCTCTATTTTCATTTGCATCTTATCATACAATTGTTTTTGTTTTACTACAAAAAGATGAACAAGGATTTGAACATCCAATAGCTTTTTATAGTAAATCTCTCCAGGCTGCAGAACTTAATTATGAGATGATGGAGAAGCAGGCTTATGCTTTAGTAAAAGCTACAAAATCTTTTAGGCCATATCTGGTCTGTGCCAAGGTGCAAGCATATGTTCCTCATTCAGCAGTGAAAGATATTCTTACATAGTCAGAAGTTACTGGTAAGAGATGTAAGTGGATAAATAGAATATAGGAATTCAATCTTGAAATCCATATTACAAAGTTAATAAGAGGCCAAGGTTTGGCAAAATTCATGACAGAGGAAAACTTGGATTTGGTGTAAGTAAATGATACAAAGACACATGATCAAACTATTACAAGTATAGAAAGACAGCCATTTTATGTTGATATTGTGTACTTCCAAAAAAATGCCAAGTGTCCTAGTGTTATGACTGATAATCAGAAGAGAATTCTTAAATTGCAAGCCCAAAAATACACCTTAATCAAAGGAGATTTGTATTGGAAAGATAGAAATGGTGTATTATTGTTATGTCTAGATAAAAGTCAATCTGAGAAATTTTTAAGTGAAATACATACAGGGGAGTGTGGAGGTCATTTTTCTGCCAAGACTACTGCCCACAAGATTTTAAGGGCTGGGTACTATTGGCCTAGTTTATTCAAAGATACATATGCATATGTTAGAAAGTGTAAGTCTTGTTAAAGGTTCTCAAATATGCTCAAATTTTTAGGAGCCCTGTTGTTAAACCCAGTAAGTACTGAAGCCCCTTTTACTATGTGGGGAATTGATTTCATTGGTGAAGTTCAAGAGAGATCTAGTGGAGGAAACAGTTGGATACTTGTAGCCACAGATTATTTTACCAAATGGATTGAAGACATTCCTACAAAAAAGGCAACAAGCAAGGTAGTCACTGAATTTATAATCAAAAATATTATGACCAGATTTGGTGTACCTTAAAAATTAGCGATGGATAATGCCATGTGTTTTAGATCAGAAGAAATAATAGATTTCTATGAGAAATATGGGATTACAATATCATATTCATTTCCATATCATCCACAGTAAAATGGACAAGCTAAATCTAGTAATAAAAGTATTTTGAAGATATTAAAAAAGACTCTTGAAAAGAATAAAAGAGCATGGCATACTAAATTGAAGATGGCACTCTGGGCTGACAGAATAACAGTTAAGAGAGCAACAAGCAAGTCTCCATTTGAGTTGGTATATGGTTTACAATCAAGAATTCCTATCAATAATTTTTTACCAGTATACCAATTCATGCAAGAAAAAAAGTTAGATGTTTCTAACACTATAAAAAATAGAATGATCCAGTTGGCAGAGTTGGATGAAACAAGAAGAAATAGCCAGAAAAAAAAATTAAGTTACAGCAGAAAATGAAATATCTGTTTGACAGAAGGCCTACTGAAAGAAAATTCCAACCAGATGACCTATTTCTTCAGTGGAATGTAAGAGCAGAAGATAAAGGAAAACACAAAAAAATTGAGTCTTTATGGCTTGGACCTTTTGTTATCTCACAAAGCTATGGAAAGGATTCCTATCTTTTGAAGAATATGAATGGAGAAGACTTTGAGTTTCCTGTGCATGGGCAATTTATCAAGCCCTTTTTCAATTAAGAATCAAAGTTCATGCACAGGTAAGTATGTATCATATTGTAAATAATTTCCTTCACTTGTGTGTTTCCCTTTTGTAATAGGTTAGTCGGCGTTGCTCTCATTTTTTGGTGTGGTCTGCAACCAGAGATTCTGAGATTCTTTGTCATAAACTATGTTTAGCCATCCTCAGATAGACCCACTATTGGTTGTATTTCCAGTCCTAGTGTTTAACCTAAAAAATTTGATATCCTCATGATTGAGAGTTGCCCAAATGCTGAAAATATCTTTGAAATTGCAAAATCCTTGAGAAATTTCCATGTTTTTAGGTCAAAATCTAGAGAAATGGTAAAAAACCCTATGTCTTAAGTTTCATTGTATGCAAAAATGTCAAAGGCCCTAGAAATGTTAATCAGGTTTATATTTTTGAGTTACCTTTTTGGAAGCTTAAGTCATGTGCCTTTTAAGATTAGTCGCCTAGTCTCTTAATATAAATGAATATTCCATTTTATTATGAGACTTAGCAATTCACCTTAGTCGGGTTGTCTCTGAGAGAAAAGAATATTCTTTTAAAAGTCACGATACTTAGCGATTTCTTTCAGTCGCGAAGTCTCCAAGTAATATTTACCTTTTAAAAATTTTATGGTGACATGGAGATAAAAGCTTTGGTCACGGTGTCACAGAATAGATCATGGGTTAAGGCAAAGTGTCCAGCGACTTGGATTTTCCACAGTCGCGCAATCTCTAGATCAGTTCAGGTTAGTGATGAGTTAGAAAATAATGAGTCGCTAGGTCTCCAGATATGAAGTGAGTTAAGTTAAAGGATCAGAGACTTCATGACAACCACAGGATTAAATTGAAATCAACGGTAGTCATGGAGTCACTGATAAGATTTGATAAGTGAATGTTTATTCAGTGACCTAGAGACAAGCAATAAAGATTAGACACATGTTCAAAATGTATAAGATGGATTCCTTCAGTCGCGTGGTCTCCAGATGAAAAGGCTAAGTCAATTTTCTTATGGCGACTTAGAGACTGAGAAAATATATGTCATATTAAACTATAGTCGCCAAGTCTCCAGGAGAAATATTAAAATCAATTTTTATCCAGCAATTAAGAAACTAAGGCTTTGGTCGCGAAGTCTCTTAACAAGCTCAGAGTTAAGAAATTCTTTCAGCGACTTGGATTCCTTCAGTCGAGAGGTCACTAGAAGTGAACCTCAGTTAAACTCATTGTCACCAAGTCTAAGAAAGAAACTAAGGTTAAGAGATTTGTTCAGCGATAAGGAGACAATGCATAGTCGCGTAGTCGCCAAATAAGAAAAATGACAGTTAAGGCAAAAAAAGAGTAAAGGTAGTTGCTGACATGACATTGTTGAAATCATCGGCCAATAGGAATGAAGAAAATTAATGACTACGTTGGAAAAGTAGATGAGATGTCTAAAAAGAGCCAATTATATCAAAAGGTGATTCTGTTTGAATTTTATAAGGGTTTTTACTATGAATGCACTCATTTGAATTTGATTTCCTATCACACTCAGATGTTGTGGCTAGGAATTAGATTAATGATACAGTATGCAAACTTGAAGGCGAAAGTAATTGATTTTCCAATAATGAGTTGTGTACCTTGTATAATTTTTCCATAAAGGGATGATATCATTGCTTATTCTTATTTACCTTGCATTCAAAATTCCAAAGCGAAAGAATTTTCTAGGTTTTCTGTGTCCAAAATAGAAGTGTTAATTTAGTGAAGTTGGTTGAATTCAAAGTGATTTTTCCAGGATTTTAGTGCTTTTGAATTGTCTTATGTGCATTCCAGAGGAGGAATAGGGTTTCTAAGAATAGATTTGTTTCAATATCAGTGAAAAGAAGTGGAAAGCATAACAGAATAGAACATAACAGAATAGAATTGAGCAAAATGAGTAAAGCAGTCAGCGTAGCCTCCACTAGTGGATGATGATGTTGATGAAGATGCTAAGGGAAAGAGAAATTTTTCTGATGAGTTTCAGAAGATGCTGCCTGGTTCCACTCAAAACAACAAGGTGAATGCATATATTCTATCAGATGAGTATGCAGACATAAGAGATGCCAAAAATCCAGGGACCACAGGTTTTTCTCTTTTCAATTACTTTTACAAAAACTATGATAAAGCTATGCCTACTTCAAACCCTTGGACTTATGGATTGGCTAGGTTGTTAGTCCCTGATGTATTTGTAGATGTAGACTTGTTCCTAGGACTAGCACACAACTATGACCCATTAACAAAAACAATTAAAAAGAATGATGGCACTATTTTGTTAGCCTTAAATAGAAATTCTTTCATGCAATCTTTTGGCCTATACAACACAGTGTCCACTGAGATTAACCTCCCTAGGCAAGAGGAAAGGTATAGGCTACAGCCTGGAGTTTTTAGGACTCAATTGAAGAGGCACATCCTTAGTGAGGTCAGAGACCATATTGCCCCTATACCAGGAACTGCACCTTACTGCTACAAGGATTTAAATTTCTATATCAAGTACATTGCATATGCCCTATAAAGAGTGTTGGGCAAGGATGGAGGAGCTGTGAGAATTGGTGCTAGGATTCTCATGATGGTTTTAGACTTACAAGATGTACACTCCAGCACCAACTATGACTACATTCAGTATATCATCAACAGGATGCATCAGGGGTTTGTTGCCATTCAAAAGAAGGAGAAGGAGCCTAAATTCCTGCATTATTCAATCCTGATGCATCTATCATTGCATTTCAATTATAATATTATGGATTTGTCAAATTTGAACCCTCGGCGGTTATATTACAACTAGCCCAAACCTATCCAGTTTTGGATTAAAATTTGGAATTTCACTGCCAAAGACTGCGACTTTTGCAGATTTGAGAATTGGGTAGTTTACCCATTGATGCAAAGTTTAGGAGTGAACAAAACTAGGCTCCCAGTGAAGGTGTTACAACTGCTAAGACCCTGTCAGTATGTCAACAAATGGGAGGGAGACCATAACTGGAGTGACTTCTATTTGGAGAGCAATTTTACAATGATTAGAGTCTATGGATGTTCTCATCCGCCTCATATTTTACCATATCATGTACCAACCAGAATTGCTACAATGGAATTCATTTGGGAGCTTATGTTAACTAATAATGAACACCTTGCACGTCATAGGAAGGGGACATTTACCCCTAGACAATTCAAGATATATCAATTTACAATTGGCAAGAAGGCCATTGACTTAGTATGCAACTGGCTGAATGATTACAAGATGGGTGTTGCCTTATACAGGTATATTGATATAGAAGGTTTCATTGCCGGAGCTAAGAAACTCCTTACTCCTACCATTCCTAACACTTACCTACATGGTGAATGTGTGGAGGAAGATGCTACAAGAAATATTAATGATGAAGGGGAGGTGCAGCTGAGAAGAGATAAAATCCAAGAACTATTGGATTTGGAAAAACAAGTGAAGAGAAGAGGAGTGGTATTTGGGGGTTTCTTCCCTAATTTGCCTTATTTTGATAAAATTGAGGCTATGTTGGAAAATCATCATACCTTATGTGAACAATTGGAGAATCACCTGGATGTGAAAGGAAAAGGGCAAGAAGAGCTAGAACACTCTGATTCAAAGTATGAGGAGGATAGTGATGAAGGATATTCAAATCCAAGCCCACCTCTAATGGATCAGCCACCACATGGCAGTGAACAAGCAATGGCAGTAGATGAAATGATCACCATTGATTTAACCAAGGAAACAGAGATGGAGAGTATAGATGAGCCTGCCCTAAAAAGGTAGAAGATTGATCTTTATCAGTCTTATCATGCTCAAACTTATGAGAGAAGAGAGAGGAAAAAAGATAGAGTAAGTGCCCTTATTCCTGGTAACAGGGCTTATTATCATAATCTGAGAAAAGAAATAAGAAAAGGGAAAAGATTGCAGCAAGAAGTGGAAGAGGACATAGAGTTGCCTCTGAAAACATGTATAGATGAGGGACTGATCCATCAGCAGCAGTTTTTAAAAGATGACAATTTCATAAAAACTTATGAATTCAAGGATTTCCTCAGATGGCTTAGGCAAAAATAGATCAAAGAGCGGTTGATATTAGCTGGTGAGGAAGCAGTGACAAATGAGGCTCTCTTAGCTCTACAAACATATGATTCTGAAACTAAGGATATTACTCCTGAAGAAGCCAAGAAATTAGTTTTGGATAGTGGAATGTTGCTTGCTAAAGGCTGGGATTTGGCCTCAGCATTTATAATAGACCAAATAAGAAAGAAACCATACCTAAAGATGAAAACTGAGGTCCATATTGGTGATATGATCAAAGGATTCAGATATAGTCCAAATTCCCAAGCATTTGCTATGTGGATTTTATGTCCTAGGGACCAGAAGCTCCAATTGTTGAATATTCAAGAGAGCATGGTGAGGAACCAAATGGTGTGGTCAGTTTAGAACACAGGTGACTTGGCAATTTCCCAAATAATGACACATTCGGCTTATTTGAATGAGGATAAGACAAAACAATTGTCTGAAAGATGTGAAACTTTGGTAGATGAGGCTAGTGCTCTGGCTAAGGACAGAGAATTATGCCAAATCAATATTCATGAGCAAGAGAGGGTAATTTCTTAATTGACCAAACAATTGCTAGAAAAGCCAGAAGTTGTATATGTACCCTCAGAGTAGCCTCCACATATAGAAGAAAAGGTTGAAACAAAGGAAGAAGCAAAAATAGAGGATATGGCTAAAAAGGATAATGAGATTGCCATAAATGCATTATTGAATATACTTCAGCATATGATTGATATCTTTAAAGATAAAACTGATATAATCCTAAATGCATACAATAAATTACCTACTTTACATGTTGAGGTGACAGGGCACATCTCCATTTTGAATCCTTATTTCACAACTTGGCCAAGTAGGGTACAACTATTTGAAAAGTTGGCTTATTTACAACCACATAAGCCAGATCTACTAGAGATTGTGATAGAGGTGGGGGATGAGATTGAGAAAATAAATTTGGCTTTACCTTTTTTCAAAGGAAAATTAAATTAGATTGAGGCAAAGATCAGCCTCTTGGGATCAAGTTTTAACCGATTTATTCCTCCAATCAAGGGAGAGGATGATCAGATTAAGGCCTTAGAGGCCTGTAAAAGTGAATTTGACACCATGCTACCTAATAAAGAGGCATTTATTTCAGATTCAGATCTAGATATGGAAAGCTATAATAGGATTTTAGATGAAGCTTTCAAGGCAGAAACTAACATCAATAAATTTATAGTGGATGTTAAAGGTATAACTGATGTCAGATGGGAGAGGAAAAAGGCACAAATACAAAGAATTCAAAGCTTTAATTGGCCTGCAGAAGATGATGTGGCAGCATGGGACTTGAAGACAAAGCCAAAGAAAAAGAAGGTTGCTACAATGGATGTTGATGTCTTGGATGAAGTGTGAAAAAGGGGACACTTGACACCTGATCTATGAGCACAGGAAGGTTAGAAATCATAAAAGACAAGTGTAGGTTAGCCTTTAATGGTGGTCACTTGGTCTCAATGCAAACATTTGATGCTATCCTGAACATAATCAGACAAAGGTGCCAAAGTTTATATAAAGACATAAAAGAATAATGTTGCCACAATTGACTTTTTGAGGAATAAAAGAAAGTTTGAGGATCCGACACAGTTTCTTGGAGAACAAGTAGGTTAGTCATCATTAAAGAATATCAAAAACTATCCTGGGAATACACAAACCAAAGGTGTCAAAGATCATATGAATACAAGAAGCAAATCTAATTTCATTCTCTACTTTTGTCTTTCCACTGCTTGGGTCACCCTTCTCTTTTGTTTTTCTGCATTTTTAGGGTTAGGTTTCTTAAACAATCTGAAGCTTTTTGCATCCTTATCTTAAGGATTCCAAGATGGTTTAGAGCTATAAATAGATCAAATGTAATAGTTTTGAAGGTGGAGATGAAATATAATTACAAGACAGGCTTCTAGATTTTAGTCTGTATTTTTTGAGCTCTAAGCTTTTATATGTACTAAAGCATAAATTTATGAATAAAATACGGTGCAACTTTATTCTATATTGTTGTTGTCTCTTTGCTTATTGTGTGTACTCTTTTATGTTTAATTTGTAAGGCATGGTAAACATATTGGCTATAAGGTAGCTATCTAATTATTTGCAAGTTTCTTCTAAGGGGAGAATTAAATTTTGTGAGTAGTTTCAGAGAGTACAACAGTGATTGAGGATTTGATACAGCATTGTGGGAGTGATAGGGTAATTTGTAAGGCATTTTATCTGAGTTGTATGTAGGTTGCAAGGCATCCTACAGTATTCATATTTTTTCTTATCTCTATGGATTTATATCTTTTGACTTTGTAGCCCAAGGATAGGCACTGGTCTAGAACCTATCAAGTGATCCATCATCATCCAAATATTTAAAATTGTTCAAAATCAATCACATTTACACAAAGAGCATATATTTAAAATCAATTGTATTCATAGAGTTTACACTTTGAGTTTGTTGATTTCTTAAAGAAAAAATTAAATAGGTTACTCCTCCTAAATTCATAAGAATTATAAAAGGAAAGAAGGATGAAATTCCTTATCATGTTGTTGTTTGTCATCATTAAGATAATGATTTGGATTGTTAAACTTTTCCTCAGAATAATCATAGTTATCTGCATTGTTATCTATTTATCCATATAAGAACAAAGCATTCAGCACATAAGTAAAAATCCATTCTAAAGATATTGTCAGGTTAGTAATCAATTATAGGTAAAACCTGCCTGAGTCAGTGGATCTCAAAAAAGAAGGAGGTAATAATAGGTATCCCCAGTTTTATCAAAATACCTCATCAATTAGTGTTTTCTCTTGCTTGAGTCAGATTTTCAAGGCATTGGGAGTCATAGAGTAAATCAAGTATTCAAGCATTTTAGAGGCCTTGCAAGAAAAAACCCTAACAGGTTTCATGTTAGAGAGTCAGTTAGTGGAGGGAAAAAGGTATAGTAGTGGACTATTGACCTGAAACTTACAAAGATCTTTGGGATAGATCTTGGATTTGTATGTGGTTGTAACCGGGAAGGCCTTACAACCTGACATGTATGAGTTAAATTATGATCAATAAAACATTTCTTGAATCTTATAGTGTCAAGTTTCTTGTGTTGTCGTTGTGTTGAATCTTGTTGCAAGGTTGGACATCTCCTTTGGGGATTCTCTCGTCTTGGAACTACATCATACAATATCATCTGGAAAATAGCTCCTTCTATTATAATGTGAGAATTATCCAAAGAACAAAATCATAGGATCTTTCATGATAAGAAGATGATGAAGAAATGCCTAGTTAACAAAATTGAAGCCTGCATTTTTGAAACTATTAACAATAGGTTAATTAATAAGAATCAAATTGAAGGCTATTTTTTGTATGGGATAGTGAAATGAGAAAAGAATGGTATGGTCTTAGCATACCAACTCAATTTGGAAAAGGAGGTAAAGATAGAATTAAAGCAAGATAAAATTGCAATTGGATCCCTCCCCAAAAGGATTGGTTCAAAATCAACTTTGATGGGGCTTCTCAAGGTAATCCAGGGAAGGCTGGAATAGGTTGTGTAGTTCACAAGTCGGATAGTAATATTTATGGGAAAATTTCCAAACCAGCCAAATTTTCCACCAATAATATTGTAGAAATCAAGACCCTTACAAAAGGTCTGTTACTGAGCATATCTTTAGGAATTAAAAATCTAGAAATTGAAGGGAACTCCCAGATTGTCATCAACGCATTAAGAACGAGGGTGACCCCAAATTGGAAATTAAATTCAAGATTAGATAGGGCTTTAGACTTACTTAAATATTTCAATCTCACAAAATATAATCACATTAACCAAGAAGGCAATAAATTCGTAGATGAACTTTCAAACATAGGTGCTGATGACACAACTATAATTTATAAAGAAATACCAAGTTAATACTATGACATTTAATGTTAACCCACCACCCTCTTATACCTATTTTAGTTCATTTTAACAATTAACTTCTCACCTCAGCACAATATTCTCAGGCGAAAAATTGCTTGAAATAGATTTTAATCCTTTAGTGGAATCATTTTCTTACATACCAGGTGTAGACACCTAAAAATGTCATAATTCCTCTATTGATTAAATTATTTATGTAATTAATTCATTGGCCTTTTTCATCTATTATTTAAATAAATATCATTATTTATTTAAATAATTCATTATCCTTTTTTCTTTCTAAAATTAAATAGATTCTTATTTAAGCCTTTTCTCTAAGCATATTTCCTATATTTATTAAATAAGCACTTTAGTTTATTTTCTAAATTCATTAATCCTCTTCTTTTAATTTTATCCAATTATGTGCAATCACATAGATTAACTCCTAAACCTTTCTCCACATACCACTTGGCAGTCATCTCTTCATTTGACCTCTCTCACATAAAAAGTCAACAACTCTCTTCCACCTCTTAATCCTAGCCATCCATCTATTTTTCCTCTTAATCTCCTTCAACTTTCTTCCACTTCTTAATCCTAGCCATCCATCTTTTTTGCCTCTTAATATCCATCATCCAAGCCTACCTAACTCTTCAAAAATCTATAAAATAGTATCCTTCTCCTCTTTTATCATATGGACCATCTCTCATACATTGTTATGTTGCAGGAATGTGAGCAACCACATACCTCTCCAACAACAATCACTCACTCTTTAGTATCTTTGAGGTTTGCATTTGCATATTTGTCTATTGAGTAGATTTAGTTTTTTTCTCATCTCTATTTTATTCACTTGTATACAAGCTTTCCATATCTTTTGAGGTGTATGTATAAATGTAGGAATTAGTATAGTTGATTATGCTTATTTCTTATTTGCATTTTTACATACTACAATTTGGCATGCCCGGTGGGACTCTTGTCCCTATTAGACCTACACTTTTAAAGATTTTTATAACCTTGTAGTGCTATTTTATTCAATTTTTTCAAGGCTAACCCTTGTGCAGGTTGAAGTTGAAGACAATACCCTACGATTTTGAAAGATTTGATGATATCTTACAAATGGCTCATAATTTTTGTGTGAAATTTTTGTTGCGGGTTTAGGATGATTCAAAGATGTTGCAGTCCGAAAATTAGATTTTTTTTTATCTTTTTTCTGGCATAAATTAAGGTATTTTTCTAAAAATTTTACATTTTTTTAAATTTCTTATATTTTTAGCAGAGGTCTCTTCTTTTAATTTCTATTTTTGGGGCCAAAATTATAGCAAACAAATAGGATCTTGTTGACTAGGTCAAAAGAAAAAAAAATTAAATTTGTAATTTTTATGATGAGCTTGCATTTTATTTGCACATATTTCAATGTACCATAAGATCACTTTATTTCTTTGGAATAAGGTCTATTATGAGTTTTAATGTCATGTGGAATCAACTTTTTAATGTTGGGATTATTTTATTTTTCATGATTTCACACACTTGATTTGATTTTGTGAAGTTAGCTTGATCAAAGAAGCATAAAAAGATTGGAAAGCGTAAAATCGAGGTGCACTTGTTTCAAACATTGTTATTTACATTGTAAAAAGTGATCATAGTCTTATTTTTCATCATAAAATCATTTCTTTCTTTTGGTCAACTTGTTTGGTGTGTCTTCCTCACATTAAAAAAAAGGGGGCTTAAAATTAATCATTCACATTTGGATTTGGGCTTAAAATGAACCCCTTTGTCTTTTAATCCTCAATATTTTCCTATTTATGTTTTCTTCTTGCATCCTTGTTAAGGAGTTTAAGGGGAACATAAATAAGGGAACTTGCTTTTTATTTTTTAGGAGGCCTGCTTGGGGATTTGATCACCTGAAGGGCCGACCTCAACTCCTGCATTCCAGTGGAGTATAAATAGCAGGGCTTGAATCTAAATACATTCCTCTTGGAAGTAGAATATTGTCCATCTTGGCTAAGCCCCAAATAATTTTATACCTTTGGGAAGTGAAGGTGGAGATTGGGTTACCGTTTTCTCCTGGTTATTTAGCAGTATTCTCTTTCATCTATGGAATTGGGCCTCACATACCCTGTGTATATAGAGGACATTCCCTATTTAAGCTTGTTTATACTATATTTGAACCTTATTGGCCATCATTTCTTGTTTATACAAGGATTGATACTCCTGCTTGAGTAGGTTTGTTAATGAGTGTTATGTGCTTAAATTTTTAGATCACCTTCCACACTTGAAACCAAAAATGGGACACATCACCCCAAAGGATCCTTAGGACTTTATCTTCTTTTATATTTCTTTCTTATGTGCTTTTATAATACTTCAAAAAAAATCAAAACATTTCAAAAAAACTAAAAAAGTCTTGTTTAAGTCCAATTTTCCTCCAAGTCAATCTTTCACCATCTCCACATCAACCCACTTCTTTATCATCATCATACTTCTTATCCTAATCCCCCTCTTAATCATCCAAATCATTCCTCAAATCTCAATCATTCCTAATTGTTCTAGTCATCATCACCTAATCAACCATCACATTCTTAATCATCTCCTTAATCTAATCCAATCATCCATCTTATCCTAATCATCCTAGTCATCATCATCTAATCATCCATAATCTTCCTAACTATCTTCCTTCTTCATCATTTCCTTCATCCTAATCATTCATCTTATCTTAATCATACTAATCGTCTTTCATCTTTCATTCTACCTTAATCATCCTAATCATTCAAATTCTCCGTAATCATCCTAATAATTCATTTAATCTTTATCATCCTAATCATTGTTCATCTTTCATTCTATCTTAATCATACTAATCATTGGCATTCTTCTTAATCATCCTTATTCATTCATCTAATCTTAATCATCCCTAATCCTAATAAATTTGCCTAATCCAATCAAGGTCCTAATCATCCATCTTATCCTAATAATCTTAATCATTTCATCATCTTCCTAATCATTCAATCAAGGTCCTAATATTCACCCTAATCATTCTTCATAATCCACATCAACATCCACCTTCTTAATCCAATCTCATCATTCATATTTCATTCAATCTAATCACATCATCATATTATAATCCAATCTTCATGTCCAATTAACACCATTATTAATTCATCTACCCTTTCATTAAAACCCAACCACACATTATCCATTCACTTATCTTCAAACATCACTCACCTATCTATCAAGTTTATCCATTTTCAATCCATGTCTTCATCCACATTCTCTTCTAATCCTAACCAAAATCCCTTATCTAAACATCATGAATATGGATTGGTTTCACAAAATTATTGAGGAATTTCAAATTCCAAACCCCAATCCTCAAACTATACCTCCAACTCAACCAACCTATCAATCACACCTCTCCAACCCATACATGCTTCACAATTACCCAATCCCTAACTACTCATATCCATCACCACAACCCACTTACCGAGTCAACTTCATAACTCCACATCCATCTATCTTATACCCATCTATTATGCATTAACACATCATATCCAATCCCAATCCATCTCCCATTTCTTATCCTTCCTCCACCTTTAACAAGGGAAATCCCTCATATGATTCCTTCCATAGCCAACATAATGCCTCCAACCTTGCACAAGAAATTCAAGAACTTAGAGACATTATCCTTAGCTTACAAAATGGGGGCCAAAAGAAATTTTTTTCCTTTAAAGACATATTCCCTTCCCCCTTTGACAAAATCCATAATCCATATCTCCCATACAATCCCAATCCCCCATACATTAAGCTTAGTATCCAAAACCATAATCCTAGTCCTCCACATAATCTTAATCCTTCAAAACCCACATCATCCCCATCTTGCAATAAATTTTCCATTGACTGGATCCAAAGGTTAGAAGATAAGTATAAATCCCCAACTCCAAATAAAGTTGTGCAATCTCCTCAAGTCGTGAACCCATCTCCATCCCCTTCGAATGAAGACAACACTCAATCTCCCAATTCTCATGAGTCCTCTATCCTTCCCTCCACCGAGGTAGAAGCTTCCATCTCCTCCATTACATAAAACTCACAATTCCAAACATGTCAAGACCTTGATACAAATAATGCTAATATGGATTCCTCTTCTCCTCTCAATCTAAACATTTCTCCATCTTATGACACCTTTCCATATAAAAATCCCAACTTTCCATATCAATATCCACTTATCCTCCTTAACCCATCTCGTGAGCGAATTCCTAATCAAGATCAAGACATCCCTTGCATTCCATCCACTAATGATTCCCTTCCATGTCAATAATTAACCTCCACTTACCCTCCACTTCATGAATATATTCTATGTATCCAATCCACTAATCCCCCTCCATGTCAAGATCAAATTACTCCATCTCATGATTTCATCCCCTCCACTCTATTGCATGATCCCCTTCCATCTCAAGATCCACTCATCCCTTCCATTCCACCACATAATCCTCCCCAAAGTCAAGATCAAAGTACCCCTTCAACTTCATGCCATGATCCCAATCCATCTCAATATCATATTATCCCTTCCAATCCCCCTCATGAGCCTAATCCTCCACATGATCCTAGTCCTCCACAAAATTCCATCACACCTATCTAATGCATCCATGAACCTCACACATATAAGCTTGGTTCCTCCACCCCTATCCAACATGGCTTCCTTCAAGAGCCTATCATTTCTTCCACCTATCCACCACATTCACATGGAATCACATCTTGTTTGCAAAATAATAAGTATCCCATTGAAAAAATAATGTCTCAATATGTTGGTAAACCTTCCACCCCTTCCAAATCCAAAATCCCTCCATCTAAATTCAAATGTTCCCATCATCCATATTCAAATCCATTTTGGGACCTTATTTTCCAAACACCATCCCTTCCTCATCCACATCCATTTTGGGACTTTATGTTCCAAACACCATCCCTTCCTCATCCACATCCATTTTGGGTCCTTATGTGCCACAATAAAACCATTCATCCCTTCCATCCATTTTGGGTCCTTACATACCTACAACCCTCATATCCAAATCCACCACTCCATCACCTCAAATTCTTAATAAAGATCAACAAACGCACACATCCTTGCATTCCTTCCAACATTAATCCTCCATTATTACATCCATAAACTCTCCCTACCATCTATTTTGTGCACCCATACCATGGCTAATGGAAGAAAATTTGATGCCAAAGCTAAAATTCATAAAGCCAAAAATCCAAGAATCAACATGTCCCATCTATAAGACGTGGTCAAGAAAAAATACAAATATGATCCGGAAGCAAGAAAAATTCAAAAGGTCACAAAGGACCAAAAAGAAAAAAGAAAAATTCATGTGGATTTCAAGGCTACTCATTGAAGCAATGCATATTAGATACAAATCCAACTTGGCATCAAACCTTTCTAATCTAAAATATTCTTCCACTCATAAGTCCTCCAGTCCTCCATCTTCCACATCTATTTTAGGTCCTTACATCCCAAAATCCACATCTTCTCTTCCATCTCCTTCACAATATCCTCCATCAATACTCCACCACCCTTCAAGGTGTGTGCCAATGGTGATCTTTTCAAATCCTCCATCCATTTATTCACAAGTTTGTCAACCTCCCATCCATTATCCACTAATCCTTCCCCACTCTTCCATCCCATTAACTCCATCTTATGCATAAATCCTTGTTCTCCCCTTCATATCCCTCATCTATTTCATCGCCCTTCCCCCCATCCTACCAACATCTATGAGAATATATCTAAAAGGCATTGGTCTATCATAGAAAAATATCAAGGGATACCACCCATGGAACTAGATTCTTGAGTCCTTCCACCATCTTCCTTATCACGTATCCATTGTCTTCCAAATCCAGTCATATATCCATTCTCTTATAATCATCCCCTTACACTCTACACTTGGGGGAAATCTCCATCCATACTGTTCTACCATGCATATCCTCCACATCCCCTATCCACCACCCATTATCTTATCCACATACATTCTCCTTTTCCCATCTTTGATCTTGGCTGTCACATTTATTCTATCCATTCATATGCACCTACCATATCCTTTACTCATTATCCATCCACCATCCATAATTCTACATAAGTTCATCCACTTTCGCCATATTTTATCTTTACATCCTATCTATATCCTCCATGTCATAGTCCTTATCCTATTTATTTCCTCCGTCTTTCATCCATAATCCTATATAAGTTGATCCTCCTTTCCATGTCTTTGATCTTGGTTATCCCATGCATTTCCTTCATACATTATCCATTATCCTATTCAATCTATGTCCTCCATATCATTATCCCCTATGCTATTCATACCCTCCATCTCATATCCCTTTCCACCTTTCCTACCTTTTCTCTGCATACAAACTAGAGGCACTAAAATATCAATGCATGCGTTGGACAATATAAGTCTTTATCTCCCCCATTCATATCTGTTACACACTATCCATCCATCTCACTCATTTTATCCACTATCTCCTCATCCTTCGTCCTCCCATTAGGGCATCCTTTGAAACATAGTCCTTGGATCCTACTCCCTTTATTCCCCATTCTTTAGTCTTCCACTCACATTCCTTACACATCATCATTTCATTTCATACATCCTTTATCCCCCATCTTCCCATCCTTCATTTTCCTACCTTTAGTGTGGGGCATTTCACTCATTTTCCACATAGTTCTTGGATCGTAATCCTTTAATCCCATATTGCATATCCATCTAGCTCATTTATCCCCTAATCCATCCATTTGTCTCCTATCCAAGCCACCTCTTAATCCTTCCATACTCTATCATTCCTTTCTTCTCCCTTGTCATTGGTCCCAAGCCATTTTATCCCTTCTCCATATTTTAATGCAATATCATCCAATCCATTTTCCCTCTCCATCTCATGTCTAGTTCATTTATCCCCCTTCCATCCATTTCCATCCATTTTATCCTTCTTATCTTCCTCCCATCCTATCCAATTCAATCCATTTATCTTATAATTCCCTTCTACCCAACCCAAAAATCCAAAAAAAATAAAATAATAATAAATCCCTATGATCCTAAAAGAAATCCCAGAATAGTCCAATCCAGTACAATCAATACTAATCCATGAACTCTAATCTTTCAATCTAGCACATAATCCTTAATCACATCATCATCTTGATCCAAATCAACTGACAATTCATTGATCATTTTTCAAATCAAAACATCATCACAGGATGTATCCTTCCCAATCCTTTGGATGTGCATTGTTCTTATCGTTAACATTGTCATCCTTAATCAATCATCATCATCAATCAATCAATCGGTTTCAGCTTGACTAGGGGAAAAATGTTGGTTTGCTTTTGGTTTATGTGCATGCTTTCTTGTCACTTGTATGAGTTAGTATTGTTTTCATTTATCATTGTCTTTGCATCCTATTGTCACAAGGCATCATGGTGTCATACAACATATGGTTGTATTTGACCTTTTTATCACGTACTAACACATTGTCATCTTGGTTCCTCATACCTAGGTGCATAATGTCAAATTACAATATCAAACCTAGGTTGCTCACACCATTGTAGCATGAATTTCTTCTATTCCTCCTTCATCATCCATATCCTTTTGCCTTTCCTTCTATACTCCTATCCATTTCGAGAGCACACCCGTGTTCTTCGAACCCTCATGTCCTATCAAGGGGGCATACTACTCCCTCTTCGTCATCCTTCCTCATCCTTCCGTGACTGGGGCATAATGCTTCTATTCTTACCCCTTTTATCCACTATGTGTTATTCTTCTTTGATACAACATCGTTTCATGATGCTACATCAAAGAGGGGCAAAATGTAGACACCTAAAAATATTCTCATTCCTCTATTGATTAAATTATTTATTTAATTAATTCATTAGCATTTTCATCTATTATTTAAATAAATATTCCTATTTATTTAAATAATTCATTATCCTTTTTCTTTCTAAAATTAAATAAATTATTATTTAAGCATTTTCTCTAAGCCTAGATTTCCTCTATTTATTAAATATTCACTTTTGTTTACTTTCTAAATTCATTAATCCTCTTCTTTTCATTTTGTGCAATCACATAGATCAACTCCTAAACCTTTCTCCACATACCAGTTGTCATTCATCTCTTCATTTGACCTCTCCCACTTAAAAATTCAACAACTCTCTTCCACCTCTTAATCCTAGTCATCCATCCCTTTTGTGTCTTAATCTCCTTCAACTTTCTTCCACCTCTTAATCCTAGCCATCCATCTTTTTTGCCTCTTAATCTCCTTCATCCAAGCCTACCCAACTCTTCAAAAATCTATAAAATAGGAGTCTTCTCCTCATTTATCATATGGACCATCTCTCATACATTGTAATGTTGCAGGAATGTGAGCAACCACATACCTCTCCAACAACAATCAATCACTTTTTAGTATCTTTGAGGTTTGCATTTGCATATTCTTGTGTTGAGTAGATTTAGTTTCTTTCTCATCTCTATTCTATTCACTTGTATGCAAGTTTTCTATAGATCTCTTGAGGCGTATGTAGAAATGTAGGGATTAGTATAGTTGCTTATGCTTATTTCTTATTTCTATTTTTACATACTACAACAGGCCTATGCACTTCATTTTAATATTACATATATGATAGCATATATGTGCACGTATATATAAAATATATATTTTATAAAGATATGCTATCACAGACATATAAACTTAGCTTCATTCATGTGTGTGTGGCGGGGCCCAAGACTTGATTGATTGTGATATGAATCTAAACCTCAATTATATAGAGGGGGTGGGTGTGGGGGAGGGCGGCGCGGGGAGGGCATTGGAACCATACATCTGCAAACAAGGTATTTCAGGGCCTTTATAAAATGGAAATATACATTTTATATCAATATTCAAAACCTATTATTTTTCAGTATATATATATATATATATATATATAAACTTTATATATTCTCTTTTTCAAAATTAAAAAAATATATTATTTGAGAACTCAAACTCATATCCCCCAGTGAAGAATTAAAGAAACCAACGTATTAGAAAGATATATCTTTTCGCTAATTCGATCAGACAAAGAAACATTAAATTGTTACTCAAGTCATTCAGACAATCATAGCCAACTGTAATGTTTTCCTATTTTGTTCACATAGAGCTGTGATAAATTATGTAAATATAAGCCTATAATGGCGACCGTGTCATGATTGTAAAATATGAACACTATGCACATATGTAAGAATGTAATGCTTTGTTTGTAACGGCATTTATATATGGGAATTGTAATAGTTTTGAACTGGACTACATGTCCCGGGCAATATTGAAGGTTTTTCTTGCTTCTGTTATTTTCTTCCGGTGTCCACACTAAAGGGAGAGACAAAGCCTGTAATTTTACTTTTTATTAATAAAATTAAAGACCTAGGCCGATCAAAAAACAAATATAATAATATAATATGTTATCATTGATAAATTAATAAAATTAGGAAAAATCAAAATATATAACCAAGAAATGTTATATACATCACTTTGTCTGAGATAAATATAAAAAGGGAATTAGTGTTGATATAAAGCGCATAATCATAAATTATATGAATAACAAGTGCTACGTAATGGCCTGCACTTGCGTAATTAGTTATAATTATATATATAAATTTAATTTTAATTTTATTATAAATATTATATATTTTTTAATTAATAGTTATTTAATAAAAGTAAAGTTATTATAGATTAAAAATTAAATAAGAAACTTTGTATATAATAATTTAAATAATAAATAAAGAGTTAGTGAAATACTAAAATTATATAATATAGCATATATGATATAATACTTTTATATTATATGTTATAGAATAATATATATTATATGTTAGAAATTGTAATAATTATTTATAGCATAGATTTATTAAAAATATAATATAGTAAAGTTTTTAGAATATATAATAGTTATATATTATAAATAATTGAAATTTTTAATGAAAATAACATGTTTACAGTAATAAAATATAAAATATAGTATCTCATAATTATACTATATTGTAAATTAAAAGACCAATTTCAATGTAAATTAAAAGACTAATTTCAATGTAAATTACATGATATATGAATTATATATTACAAAACTATGGTTAAAAACAATCCCAAAAAACAAATTTGGGAAGCCTCCGTCCTATAACACCAAATCAATTGAATATTTAAACTTTACAAATAGTTAAACAAGAAAAAAATAGTGATTTATTATTAGTTCATTGGTGCGCAACTGAATGCAATAGTATATTGCCTACGCAAGTACAATAAGAAGATGTGGATAGAATATTAATAAAGAGGTGAGAATATAAATATGTATATGCTTACGAGAGTATGAAATATGGTTGCCTTTAGTATTGGAAGGTGACATATGGTAGTTTCAGATGTATCCCTATTATAATGCCTTTAACGTGATGACAACCAGAAAGCAGAGTGACTAGTTTCTATGACCCAGCAAGTATATGTACCTTGCGAGAGATTGAGGAGTAAAACGATTTATATATTTTCTTGTTCGATTAATTGGATATCTTCATCTGTATACGCTTAACTTCTACGGGAGTTTCAAAATTATCGAATGGAGGAAGAAGGTCAAATTTTGATGCCACAACAGTGGTTAGGTAAGGGTAAGAACCGGTTGGTGATCGATCATCATACTAACAGAATTGTTTGTAATATACAAAAGGTACGAAGTAGGGAAGTGTCAATCATAAAAATTAATAAGACATGATTCTCACGTAGCTAATTATAGATAGATTGAGCTAAAAGAAATGATTAGTTCAGATAGACATTGAATTCACTTATTCAATAGCAAACACCGTAATTGGCATATATCTTAAAGGGATACAATTTAGTAAATGATGTACATTCAAGAGGTGCAATCATTGAGTTGGAAAGATATATAATGGCATCCAATCCATTATCAAAGGCATCAAGAAAAGATAAGGAATAAGAGAGATAAAGAAGAACACTGAATAGAAGTTCATAACATGCCTTGATATTGATTACATCGAATAGAAGAGAATTGGATTAATTACATCAGCAATCATAAAAGGAAGGAGAGAGTATATATTATATCTAAGAAAGAGTTCATAAATATATTCAATATTCTTCAAGGAAGTGTGAAAAATCTGTTGCAGCTACTGATTATTAATCTCCTATCTAAATAGAATATTTCACTGCTGAAAAATTAATTTGCAGTAAATACTGAAAAATAACACAACCACAATTTCACTACTAAAATCACAAGAACAAAAAAGAAAATATCTAAAACAATAGAAACAATATTTTTGGACAAATTGTCCCTGGAAAAACCCCGAAGGGAAAACCAGTTCAACAAGAGAGAAATATTATTAAACTAAGCAAATCAAGAGATAAATAAATTCTTTCATCAATTTCTAGTGCTAAAATTCCTCTCCTCTACTGTTGTATCCTACACTCTCACTATGCCTTTGCTATCACTGCAAATCTAATTACAAAATTGTATTTTCCAAATGCCCTTTGATCCCCTTTTATAACCTTCTCATGGTGCAACCCATGACCATAATGGCTAAAGATTATCGGACTCTAATTAAGAAGTTTCTAAAAGTCTTTAATTAACAACTTTCTAGAAATTTATAATTAACATATTTCAAGAAATTTCTAATTAACAATTTTCATAAATTTCCAATTAACAACTTTCTGAAATTTCTAATTAACAACTTTCTAGAAGCCACTAGGGAAATCAAAATATTTCTAATTCTCGCAATAGAAACGCATGTCCAAGCTACTAAATCGAACAGGGAGAATAGAGCGAGGGAAGGAATCTTTCATATTGTTGCAAAGCATGTATAGTTACATTCTAACTTACAAAATATTGGATATCATATTTTAATTCTATATGGGATAGGAGTAGAATATAATTTGATGCTCTAGAGGGAAGGATGAATGGAATGAATTTGGATAATCAGGGAATTACAAATTATAATATACATGTTTTGGGTATTAACCAATGAGATTTAGATCAGGAAAAGAATATATAATATTGAAGCAACGAAACATGGTTGATAGCATAGTGTGACATGAATTAAGCTGTATCTATGAATACAATATCATAATAATGTTATAGAATAAGAGATATATAAAAGTATATATAAGAGATTGTAATTTTATATATAAGTATGTTAATAACAATGAAATATATATATCTAAATACACCATTATATATACTAATGTATAAAGCATTCATATATATATATATATATATATATATATAATGGTAATACAAAAGATATTAATATATGCATAGTAGATTTTTTAGCCTCTTGTTATAGCCCCTTAGAGGAAAGGTTGGTGTTGTATAGATAAAGCTAGAGTAAAACCATGTGAGATAGGTGAATCCTAAGAAAGGATAGGGACGGGGTCTTAAATCCTTGTGGGAACCTACTTGCAGATTGGTGTCAAGTTCCCTACAAGTAAATCCACATCCTCTCTAGGGTTGAGTGGTGTAGAGCACCCTAGGGTTTAGCTCAAACCCCTAGCCCCAGCAATTTTGCACAAGTTTTGCTACAAGTCTTTCAACGAGCAAGTCATATTTTGCCTAGTCGCTCAGTCGCAGAGCAGCAAAAAGAATGCATCGCACACTCGCGAGCTAGTTATGTGTTAAGTCTGTTAGTGCGCGAGTGCGCGACGAGGAACTAGTCGCTCAGTCGCAGACGGCTAGCAAGAAAAGACAGTGCGCGATAGTGCGACAAGGAGCTCATCGCCCAATCGTGAGTCAATTCACAGTCAGAGCAAACACGGTGCGACAACGCGATGGGTGATCAATCGCTCAGTTGCAAAGGCAAACAGTTTAGTCCTGATGTGCGAGTGAGCGACACCCGATGCATCACCAAGTCGCAAGGAAAAGGTCAGCTCAGGGAACCGCGTGGCGAGTGCGCGACGGGTGATCATCGCTCAGTCGCAGAAGAAAAGGCAGCTCGTCTCCAGACAGTGCGATAGCGCGACACGAGCTCATCGCTCGGTCGCAAAGCGAGAGGCAGCTCGAGTAGAAACATAGCGAGTGCGCGACTGATCGTATCGCTCAGTCGCCGAGATAGGGCCAGCTCGTCAGAAAGAGTTGCGAGTGCGCGACGGATTGTGTCGCAGGGTCACCAATGAATTTCCAGTTCGTCCAGAAGTGCAGCGAGTGCGCGACTAACGTGCATCGCCGACTCGCAGAGCAAGGAGCAGTCAATGAAGATGCAGTGCGAGTGTGCGACTTGAGCTCATCGCTCAGTCGCAGCACAAAACGTAGCTCGTGAAAAAGCAAAGCGGGTGCGCGACTTGAGCTCGTCGCTCAGTCGCGAGGTAAAAGCCAAGTCAGGAAAAGACATTGCGAGAGCGCGATGAGCAGGTAATCGCTCAGTCGCAGAACAAGACTTGAAAGGTGATTTTCATTCGCGACTACGCGATGGAAAAAAATAGATCAATCAAATGGTCAATTATGTTGACGTGTCGATAGGAGAGAACATTGAAAAGTCATAACAGCCAAACAAAAAAGAGAATGACACGAGGGAAAAGAGGTGACCAGAGTGTCGACCATGC
>MU226251.1:1900158-1917425 GCA_018584345.1 Thuja plicata
TGAGAGTAGCCCTAAAGAGACTCAAGTGTGAGTCTAGAGAGAGTCCTGAATTGAATAGGATTCCAGGTGAGATTCCTAGAAGAGAGTAGGAATTTCAGAGAGTTAGGTGACCTCCCCATCATTGAGTTTAGGAGAGAAGTAAGGAATTGGAGCTTAAATATGTTAATTACCGAATGTATTATGAATGACTCGTTAAGTTCTTAAGTTAAAATGATTTGGTTGCATAATAATGTGTGTTAAACATTGGGAATTGACAACATCCTAGTTGGCGACATTACAAGAAGAGACTGACTAAAAGGAACAACAAACTAAAAAGCATGCCAAATTAGGCCTCCAATAAGGGTTTCGGTCAACAAATAATCGTATTTTGCACAAAATTTCAAAAAATAAATTGGATGATGAATACCTAGAATAACATGAACATGTCACAAAAAATATTTGTATGATGAACATGTCAAAATTAATAATATATTTATTGATAATAGAATAACATGAATACAGAAAAATATTTAGATGATGAACATGTCAAATCAATAACATATATATTGATAACATTCTCATGGTCTACAAATATTTAAAAATATAGTCCAAACCCCTCATCAAACATTGCAAAGAAATAAAGGTAGAGAGAAGTTTCCATATACAATGTAATTGGTATTACAGTGAGATCAGCTGGCCAGAAATATGCTCTAATCTTCAACACACTTATGTAAAATTACATGGTCAAATTTAGTTCCACAGTAAGGTTGAATTCAGTTCATAATCTTTAACTGAAAGCTTCCTCACAAGCCCAAAATATAAATTACATGGCAAATTTAGTTCCAAATCTTTAATTGAAAGCTTCCTCATAAGTCGGCCTCTCCACCACCAAAAATGGAGAGCTCTCTGAGTTTCTAGGTCAACTCTTTCAACTAAAACATTGTCATATACAATGTGTTTGGTATTGTAGAGAGGTTAGAATATCAGAGATACACTCCTTTCTTCAATGCACTTACATGAAATACCAGCAAGAGATGCAAAAATATCTTTCAGAACGGCAAGATATAGAGACAAGGTAAATAATTGAAGCCCCTGGTTGTCATATTTTCCATAAGAAGAGAATGACTAAAAGGAACAACAAATTAAAAGGCATGCCAAATTAGGTCTCCAATAATGGTTTCGGTCAGCAAATAATCATATTTTGCACAAAAATTTAGAAAAAAAATTGGATAATGAATACCTAGAATCACATAAACATGTCAGAAAAGGATCTGGATGATGAACATGTCAAAATAAATAACAAATTTATTGATAATAGAATAACATGAACACAGAAAAATATTTGGATGATGAACATGTCAAATCAATAACATATGTATTGATAATATTCTTAAGGTCTACAAATATTTAAAAATGTAGTCTAAACCCTTCATCAAACATTATAGAGAAACAAAGACAGAGAGAAGTTGTCATATAGAGTGTAATTAGTATTACAGTGAGATCAACTGACTAGCCATATGCTCCTATCTTCAACGCACTTAAATGAAATTCCATGCTCAAATTCAATTCAGAGTGAGGTCAAATTCAGTTTCAAATCTTTAACTGAAAGCTTCCTCAGAAGCTCAAAATATAAATTCCAAGGTCAAATTCACTTCCAAATCTTTAACTGAAAGCTTCCTCATAAGCCTACCTCCGCCTTTTCCAGAAATGGAGAGCCCTCTGGTTTCTAGGTCAACTCTTTCAACTAAAACATTACCATATATAATGTGTTTGGTATTACAGTAAGGTCAGCATATCAAGATACAATCATTTCTTCAATGCACTTGTGTGAAATGCCAGCAAGGATGCAAAAACATATTTCAGACCAGCTAGATATAGAGGCAAGGTAAGAAACTTAGCTCTTGGTTGTCATATTTTCCATAAGAAGAGAATGACTAAAAGGAACAACAAACTAAAAGCATGTCAAATTAGGTCTCCAATAATGGTTTTGGTAAACAAATAATCATATTTTGCACAAAATTTCAGAAAATAATTTGGATGATGAATACCTAGAATAACATGAACATGTTAGAAAAAGATTTGGATGATGAACATGTCAAATCAATAATGTATGTATTGAAAACATTCTCGTGGTCTAAAGATATTGAAAAATATAGTCCAGAACCCTCACCAAACATTCTAGAGAAACAAAAGGCTAGGAGAAGTTTCTATATATAGTGTAATTGGTATTACAATGAGATTGGATGACCAGAAATATGCTCCTTTATTCAACGCACTTACGTGAAATTTCATGGTCAAATTCAATTCCACATTGAGGTCGGATTCAGTTTCAAATCTTTAATAACTGAAAGCTTCCACATAAGCTCGAAATGCAAATTCCATGGCCAAATTTAGTTCCAAATATTTAATTAAAAGCTTCCTTGTAAGTTCATCTCTACCTTCTCAAGAAATGGAGATCTCTATGGGTTTCTGGGTCAACTCTTTCAACTGAAACATTTCTATATACAATGTGTTTGGTATTATAGTGAGGTCAGCATATCAGGGATACACTTGTTGGAATAACTATGGAAAGTTGGGACTGAGAGGGGGGGGTGAATCAGTACCACTAAAAAATTTCTAATCACAATCACTGATTAAACTATATACTATTGCTTACTGATTACCGAGTTCATAACTTTTAAATGGAAGTAATATAATGCTTATAAAACCATAACATCAAAACATTAAACAATTGAACTCATAACACCATGATTTTGGTAATGCATAAATCCTTGGTTACAGGATAAAACTGTTGTGGGGATGACACCCACAACCTTCACTAACTACAGTATAAAGGGTGCTCAGTTAGAGCTACAAAGTTTAGCTATTTCTGATAGCTTACCCAGTTAAGAGTATATATAAGACTTGTTAGGTCTACCTGGTTAAAGGATTTTCACAAACTCTACACTTAGAGATGTACCATGTTAAAAGATTTACGAATATAAGATCGATTAAGATCTACCCAGTATTGGGATTTAAAATTCTCAATACAATAGTATCAATAACTTAACAATGTCTATAAAAATGCATCAAATGTAAATTTTGTACAGACTCTATGTGCTTTGATTTGTGTTACCTCAATCTCAAAATTGTAACATTATTCTATTCTTCTCTACTGTAACTGGATTTTTTCGGTGCTCTCTGCTCTGCTCTTTAATAACTCCTTTAACAACAATAAAAATAACAAATCTATGTCCTCTTCTCCTTCTTTTGTATATGGTATTGTGTCTCTTTCTCTCTTAAAAATTTATCCAAAATATAGATGAGTTTTGCCTCTTAATCTTATGTGTTAGGTACGCTGTAAATTTCTTTTGACCGTTAGATCTTCTTTCCAGCTCGGTGACCATGTCACTTTTACCTCGGTGTTCAATCTCTGCCTTAGATCTTCACTCTAAATTATTTGAATCATTGATCATGTAACAAACTATTATAAATTCATTTATACTCATAATTAATGCTCTAACAGTCATTAAATATGATTTGACCATGTTTTGAATTAATTTTCTAACTCGGTTGAGTAGCTTCACAATACTTGATTAAATAATCTTCATCACTCAGTGTAATATCAACTCTGTGTACTACATGTGCTCAGTGTAGTGTGTTACTCGGTAATTATAGTTGTTCGGTGCTCTATCAACTTTGTTACTTTACCGATTGGCTCGGTGTGCTTTACCGACTTATCTTATCCTAGACTATCTCCTTTTACCGATTGATTCTCCTTGACTCCATGACTTTGACTAAACTACTGACAACAAAATATCTTGTAGAGATAGAAATCTCCCCCTTTGGCATTAGTTGGGCATTTTTGACAAAAACTTCAAAGTCATCAAAATTTGTAACTCCCCCTTGGATGTTACTCTCTATACGTATCTTTTTTCATTTTAAACATATATACTTTTTTTTGTTTTTCCAAATATATCTATCTCCCTTTTTGTGTTTTTTGAATAAGATATCTATCCCCCTTTATTTGACTAATATATCTATCCCCCTTTTTTGACAAAAAGTGCCAAAAATAAAACTTATTAATCAAAAATATGTTTATACCTCTATTGTACGCTTGAAAGTATAGTCTCCATGTATCTCAGAGATTCTAAAGTATAACAATATACTCTGTGATATCTGTAGATAAGCCAACTATGGTGTCCAGTGTGCTGACATCTGGAAAACTTGCTAGTTCTTTGGATTTCTTCAAGTGTATCTGCATCTATTTGATATGTCAAATTAAAAATGCTTGCAGTTCAAGCAATTCCAATCTGAGCTCATCCTCCTCCTGTCTCAATGAAAGTTGAACTCCCATGAGTTCTTGTATTTTTTAGTAGTAAGTATGGAATGCTCCAGGCTTGGTAGTTAGTTTCTTAAGCTGCTCATTCATCTCTTTCTCAATATCTACTTCCTTCTTGATTTTAATAGTAAAATTTGAAAGAAAACAATGAAATGATGGATGTTAGTTGAGTTTCAACTTCAAAACATAACTTAGAAAGAGTTACCTTATCTATATCAATAGCTTTCAGTAAGTCTTCCATCAATTTCTTCTCCATACTCTCCTTGTGAATCTTCAACATATACTCAGTCATATCCTTGTTTGGTTCTTTGATATGTTGGGATAAATCACCAACTTAGTCTAGTAGGGGTTTAGATTCATCAATTGTAGCTTCAGGAACAATGTCCTGGAATATTTCCTTCACATGCTCAAATATGTTTACCTTTTTCTTCTTTGAAATTAACTTCTCATGTTCATCCTTTTGAGCTATAATCTCAACATATATGGCTAATTCTTTAGGCTTCATAACAGTATGGTCTCCCTTCGGTATGATGTTTGACTAGTTCTCAAATCAATGATTTGCTTCCTCTTTTTGCTCCTCTTCTTCTCAATCAATCTGCTCTCACTAGTAGAGCATTTGGAACGTGATGCCTTGGTTGCATCAAGTGACTTGGTATGAGTATGAATTATACTTTCTTTTGATTTTACTTCTTGTTTATGTTCATCCTTTTGTTTCTCTTCATTATTTTCCTTAAAATTTGATTCCTGTTGCATTTCACTTTTAGTATTTGTTGTCTTCTATACATTTTGATCCGTTGTTGTGTTGGTAGGTGGAATATCTTGCTTCTGACCATCGGTGTCAGTTGGGGGTTCCAACTCGATGTGTTTTCCTTGTTCTGTCTCGGTGGCCTTAGGTTTTCTATCTTTATCCTTATCTATATCAACAGGTGTCTCGGTTGCCATGTCTCGTGTTCCTTGTACAAACTCAGTATTAATAGTATCATCAATTGTATAGATTTGTACTTGTGTCATGATTGGATCTTTGCTTAGCAAAGGTGCATTATCAATATCCATACGCTCGGTATCATTCACTTGTGTATCCATGATATCTTCATCCTTTGACAACTCTTTTGCAGGATCTCCTTCTTCAATTATATCTTCAATAATGAATTCTGCATTATCAGTAGTTATATCATTAGGATCTATTTTCTTTGTGATTTCCTTTATCTTTTCAACAATGGTTATATCTTGTTCCTTTTCTGCTTCATGATACTCGGTATCATCTATGTGAAATATTTCTTTCCATTTGCATTTGTTTTCCTCTCCACTGATTGTATGTCTCCATTCATTATTCTTAGGGCTCTCCCCTTGACTAGAAATTTGTTTGAATGCTTCTTTAATGCTTCATGAATTTCATATGGTGCAAGGTCAAGAATAGTGTGTACAAGAGATCTCTCTCTCATTTCCTTTCCTGCATCAATTACATACTTCCATCTTGCATCATTTTTTTTGTATAGTTCCTCTGGTAGCTTGTTTGAAAGTTCAATAGGTGTCAATCTGTATCCCAGTAAAGTTACATCAATAGCTTCTTCAATCTTCTTTTTATCTTCTTCAATCCTTTTCTAATATTTTACTTGCCTGAAACCTCCAAATCCTCCTGATTTTTTTAATCCTTCCAAAAAATCATCAAGAGTTTGTGGAACTCATGAAAGATCTACAACTGGTATAGACTTGTTAGCCTCATCACACTTTGTTTCACTTTCATTACCAAGTAATAGTTTTCTTCTTATCTGTTTAGTTTGTTTCCTTCCTCTAGATCTCACATAAGTCTTTCCTCTCAATTGTACTACTTCTACAACTTTATTTTCTTTTGGTTGTACCGAAGATCTGGTGTTCCTTCCAATACCTCTCTTACTCATTGATGACAATTGTACATTATTCTTTTCAACCACTACAATGGCTTGATCATTCTCAATGTTATCATCCAATGTATCATCAACTCCAAGAGTCTTTGATAAAACATCAATCATTTTTCTTGCTTTCTTGATTGACCTAGGTACCAAAATACCTTGTTTGATTTTATCTTTGACTTCCTCATAGTTGTCATACCTCTTTTCATTAGGATATATTGGTTTAGCTAATAAAGCTTCTATCTATTTTGAACCAATGTCTATATCCACCTCATATCCCATCAGTTGAATCCATTCAACTCTCGGTTCAACAACCTTGATTATACAAACATCAGTATCTACCTCAAAAAAATGTTATTTTAGCAATTAGTTGAGGTGGAACTCTGTATCTCTTATGCATTCTAGCTTGGAATTTCAAAAATTAATCAAACATGATTTCATCAAAGTTGTCTCCTAAACTGTGTATATACTCATGTATTTGATAAATGTGTGTCGTATCAGTTTTCCATACTACATCTCCAATAGAGGGAAATAAATCTTGGTAGTAAAATAAAATACATACCACTAATGAGCCAAATTTCAATGTGTTGGTTTTTTCCTTCCTTATAGTGTTCATGTTGTCATCTATTTGTTTCAGCAAAACTTCATAAATATCTATCTGAAGTCCTTTCTTCACTATCTTATATGCCAGATTTGCTGCTCCACATGGTACACTATCCACTTGGGAAGATTGAAACACTTGGTAAGATATGATGTTGCATGCATACCTTAACTCTGGATCCTCAATAGTAGATATTCTCATTCCTCTACCATCCCAATATGCCTTTATTATCTCGGTGAGCTTACCCATGTCAATTTTCTTAATTACCTTGGGTTTGTCTCCAATAGGGAATCACGTAATAATGTGCAAAACATCCTTCGTTATCTTAATCGGTTCATCCAACCACATAAACTGGTCATTTACTCGGCTGAGTACCATCCTTACCCATTCAAGCTTGAATACCCTCAGTAAATTTATTGTATGAATCAATCCTTTCATTTCCAGATGTGTGTGCTCATCCTTAACTCTACCATTCACACACAACTTACTGAATGAAGCATCAATCTCAGCTTCACACAAATCTTCAATTTTATAGTAAATAAATGTGCAAACATATTCAATCAAAAGAACTCGTAGTGGTATTGAATATAATGCTCTTGTCACATCAATTTTTGTGGCTATAGTTGTGGGCAACTTGTATTTAGGGTTCGTTGGTTCAACATTCTTCACTAGGACTAGTCTCTGCATCCTCGGTGCCATGATAATCTCCAAATGTATTGTATTAACAAACTAGGGCATGCTTGATAAAATACAACTTCACAAACTCAACTCTGTAAGCCAGTTATCTCAAAAATATCACTCAATGCTTCTATAAAGATTCAAAAATACCTCAAATTTGCTTGAATGCTTGACAGAGTGATCACTCTGCAGTGTGCTCAAACGCGCTTCAAAAATGTTAGGTTCAAATGAATTACAAACTGACCTATTTATAGCTTTTCCTTGATTAGGGTTTCAAATAGCTTTAATAATATGCATTAAATGTGCTTGTCAAGTCCCTTTTACCTTTATATTGACAACATAGTTACTTTACTTAACAGACTAAACAAAATAACCATACATTACAATTTTAAACCAAATTTTGTCACAACTTATCCATATGTATCTTAATATGTTGATATGGATCTTAACTCTATTGCTTAAGAACTAATTTAAGATTTATAATAAGCATGCAGTTCCTACATACCTCTCACCAATTAGGTGGAGCTTGGTGCACCAGACTCGATAGAGATGATGTTGTCTATAGTTCCAAGTGATGTTCCATCTTCCTGAGTCTTTCTGCTCCATGTTTTGTTCATATGTTCTTTGATTTCTTAAATAGTAGATGGCACACTCTTTGTAGATTCATCTTTGGTCGGTGCATCTCATCAGTATCTCCAATTTCTCGCTAGGTGTCCTACCCTATGATAGTGGAAACATGCCATGCCAGGGTTCCTCCATGATCTTCTTTTATATATTGTGTGCATCAATATACAATTTGCAGCAATGTGTCCATATCTTCCACAAGATAAACATGAAATCCATGTATTATAATCCCATGGTATAAATTTGCCTGCTCGGTTATTATTTGCATTGTATCGGTTAGGCATCCACTTATCATTTCTTTTCTTTGATCTGCACTCCTCATTCTTGTGACCATACTTGTTTCAATTCTTGCAGTAACTATCAAACTTAGGTTTCCTTGTGTTGTTAGCAAAGTCGGTTCTACACTCAAAAGCTTGATGTCCATACTTATTATATCTAAAACAATAACCATCAAATTTAGGTGTACTTGGTACTTTACCTTTCCTGCTCCTGCAAACATTAACAGTGTGTCTAGGATTCCCACAATAATTACAGCTTGGCTTCTTAGGTTTCAGTGGGGGTACAGTACCTTGATCTTTCTATGCATTAGATGATTCTCCTTTCTCGGTAGTGCTATTCTCATTGAATCCAATACCTAATTTGTCATTCGGTTGCTTCTAATTCTTAACCGGTTTGTCTAGTGATTTCAGTACATCTTCATTTATTCTCAGTATTTCATTTTTATCCTTCTCAGCTTTCAATATTTTGTCCATTCTTTCAATTTCAGCTTTCAGTGTTTGGTTCTCAAATTCCTTTTGGGTACAATCCTAATTTGCATTTAGAAGTTGGTCAGTCATATTGTAGTGAACTTGGGTCATCCTTAATATCTCATTATCTTTCTCAGTTAACCTAATTTTAACTTGTCTTTTGTTATCTTCTACAATTCTCTTTTCATCCCTAGTTGTTCTTTTACCTTTAATCAGTTCAGTCATTCTTAAGCTATTAGCATCAAGATCTTTCTTCATCAAATCCAACAGCTGGGTAAGTGAATCATTCTTTTAAAGTAGTTCTCTTATAGAATTCTTAGACTCATCAGTCACGCTTCCTCCAGATGTAGTCTCAAGTGTATCAACTTTTTCTTGTGTAACCTTTTGTTCATCATACAATTTCCTTCTTATCCTCAAAGATTTCTCAAGTTTCTTTCTCAGATCCATGATTAACTCTTGTGCACTCTCCAACTCAGATCAAAACCACCAATCCTCTTAAATTTCCTATAACCTTCCATGACTAATATCTTTAACTTTCAAGTGGTCAAACCTTTAACTCGAGAGTACAAGCTATGATACCAATTGTTGGAATAACTATGAAAAGTTGCGACTGAAAGGGAGGGGGGTGAATTAGTACCACTAAAAAATTTCTAATCACAATCACAGATTAAAAAATATATTGTTGCTTACTAATTACCAAGTGTTTAACTTTGAAATGGAAGTAATATAATGCTTATAAAACTATAACATCAAAACGTTAAACAATTGAACTCATAACACCATGATTTTGGTAACACATAAATCCTTGGTTAAAGGATAAAACTGTGGTGGGATGACACCCACAACCTTCACTAACTGCAATATAAAGAGTACTCAGTTAGAGCTAAAAAAATTAGCTATTTATGATAGCTTACCTGGTTAAGAGTATATACAAGACTTGTTAGGTCTACCTAGTTAAAGGATTTTCACAAACTCTACACTTAGAGATGTACCCTGTTAAAGGATTTACAAATATAAGATCGGTTAAGATCTACCTAGTATTGGGATTTAAAATTCTCAATACAATAATATCAATAACTTAACAATTTATGTAAAAATGAATCAAATGTAAATGTTGTTCAGACTCTATGTGCTCTTATTTGTGTTACCTTATGTTGAAGGGACTTTGTGACCGGCCCTCCCAACATGGGATAAGTTGTCACTGGGTATCGAAGTACCGGCCAACTCTGCCTATAAAGGTTTGCTGGAGAATGAATTCTCCTAGCCTCCAAGCACCTGGTAGTCAGATCTCGATGGTTCAGGGGAGCTAAGTTGGGCAGGTGACTATTGTTCGAGGGGATAGCTGATTTTTACTCATCACTCCCAGGGATTTAAAAAGGGGGTGAGGTTTCCTGCAAGCATCTTAGATTTACCAAAGAAATCACAAAAGCTAGGTCAAAGTTAGAGTATATTTCTACTTACATTCATGCAATACATATTCAAACATCGACAATGCTCCAATGCAGGAAAATAAAGCTAAATACTGGATACACACGGAATCAATGATTCATATGCATTCAATAGAAAAGGGAGATAAGATCATTTAACTAAATGCAAAACATCAGAGTGAAGGACATAAGAAAACATATAGCACAAAAGATGTTCACTAACTTTGAAGATCATAACAACAAATAACATAGGGCCACAAGCTGTTCTTATTTCTTTCATCAACTTGAAATGATTCCAGCATCACTGGTGAGTACATTCATGGCTCCAAGGGACCATTAAGATACTAAGAAAAAATTGAAAATAAACATCTAACTATAATGAACCTGAAAATGCTATTGCTATTACTACTGTACAGAGAAATCCTCAATTTTGCAGATCATTGTTAAGGCATCAGTCTTATTATTTATACACAAACTTGACCTAATCTACCTATACACTTGCTAAATAAAATACAATATTTGTGGCCGGTACTACCTGCACCACTTACAATCATCTCAAAATGTAAAGAGTTCTGACAAGACAGAAGAAGAAGAAAGGGGAGAAATCTAGAAGAATCGGCGTAGACAAGAGGGCCATGGTACTTGTAGAAGAAACTTGCTTGTCCCAATAACTTAGGTCATACGCCTCATTAATGTTGATTGCGGCTCCCTATCTTTGAGGTGTGCTAGGTAGTAAATGCGGGAGCGATGCCTTGGGGGAATAAGAAGACATCTGTCACAACCATCTCATCTGCCTAACATGTCATTATCTGGATCACTTGCATTATGACCATTATTAATTGCTGACAACAATTGATCACCTCTAGAGAACCTTGACGCAGATTGCTACAAAAAAATACAAAACTGGGACCCAAAATTCACGATTCTGGGAGATTACGCTCAAAGAATAACACATCCTCAAAAATTTGCCCTGCTGGCAGAAATTTTTGGAGACCAGAATACTTCACTGTTCTTTACATTTTTGGAATGTCTCCAAAATCTGGAGAATTACCTCTTCATCTATCTCTTCAATACATTCTCAGAGATCTTTGGCTACCTCCAACTGATTGGCCACATCTTTGGCACCTTCTTTGAACTCTACAACCATCTTTGCGGCATCCTTCACCCAGAGCAACATGCGGGTGAGACGTGACATCTTTGCTCCATCAAAATATCTGGGGGACCGAAACCATGCCTCCATTATTTCATCAAATCTACTGAAAATAAAATCCACTAGAGCACATGTCTCAGTGCTAAAGGGATCAACCGTCGAAACCCTTGTGAAGAATGTTGCATATGAATTTAATGAATTTTGAATCACTGGGACTTTACCCTTTAGGGCCGCTACCAGTTTCTTGCTTGTCTAATATTTAAGACCAAGTCTAGATTGTTGGGCCCGAAGGAACCCAAAATCCTCGTCTCCCAAAATACCTGTCTCCGTGACGACCTCTTCCCCAAAATTCATTATCTCTTCTAATTCACTCGCCTATTCTTCAAACTTCTCTATTTCTCCCTCCCACTGAGAAACGACGTCGTTTACTTGGCCCAAGGTGTTATTGGCCTAGTGTAGGTCTGGGAGTGTAGCTGTCAAGAAATGCCTTATGGCTGCTACCTGCTCAGTTACCTAATTGTCAATAGCCTGGGCTTTCTTCTTCATTGTCCTTAGTGCGTCAATATCATCCTACGTGAGTGGTGTTCCGGATGTGGAGGCCTCCAGAGGAAATGCAGCCAATGGTCATGTCAGCTCTACAAGAAGCCCGAGGAGATTATCATTCATTTCCTTTGCCTCCTTTAGCTTCTACAGTTTCTTTTCATATCGGGCCTCAATTTTTTGGCTAGCTTCTCTTAACAAGTCTAGTTCCCCCTGTTTATCTCTCCTCCCTAGAGGGACTTCTGTGATGGTGTATTCTACAGCTCCTACTACTGCCTCTTCTTTATCTGGGGGAGGTGTCGCTACTACTGTGACAGTATTTCCTCCCGGACTAGTCTGAATGGTATGGAGGGTCTGGGCCTTCTTAGGCTCTTTGGCATTTTGATTCTGAGCCATCATCTCCAAAGAGAGAGGGGCTCTCACTACTACCGAGGACTTTCTCTTCCTTGATTCTACCAGCCATTGTGGTGGTGCGGGTGGTCTTACTCCTAGGTCTTGGATACTTGGGTCCTCTTCGGGGGCTTGTTGTGCTTCCCTAGCATCTGTGGTCAATGTGGACTCTTTTTCTTTTTCCCCGGGGTTTCCCGCTTCTCCCACCTCAATGGTATTTATGTTTGTAGTTTCGGGGTTCCCGCCCTCCCCAAAACCTATGGTGTCTGTGTCCATATTTTTAGGGTTTTTCCCCACATCATGTTGTTGTTGAATCCTTTCGGCATTGTCTGCTGAGACATTCTCCTCTGAGGGCCTATTTTCTGGAGGGGGCGAAGGTTTCTGACCTAGATCTAACTGTTGCACTACGGAGACCACCTTGTTGAATGTTGTATCCTAGGCTAACAGGTTACCCAGGGTGTCTAGAGGCATTTGGAGCATGACGAATGAGGGTACAATTGTTCCCAAAGGTTCAATTTCCCCAGCCGTAGTTAATTGCTCATCTTGTACCTGTCTCTCTCATGTCTCGGTCCCCAGGACCGGTGTTTCTTCCACACCTAGTGTGCTCTCCTGTTCCTACTCCCGAGTCTCTTTTTCTGGGGAAACTTCTTTTTCTTGTCTTTCCCCTTCCCTGGGGATATTTTCTACTTCTTGTGCGGTGATCTCTTCCACCGCCCTCTCCACATCTTCCTACAAATTTATAAGGTCATTCGTTTGAAATATTTCATCAAAACTATCGTGGGGAGGGAGGCCTCCGAAGGATTTTTTGTTTTGGGGGAGGAAGGGATGAGCTCCACAGGAATATTTCTTGATGGTCTGGGGCTTGCATCTATGCTTGGTGGAGGATTATTTGTTCTTTGTTTCCTTCTCCTTGTCTGTAAAAAGGCCCCGACATCCAGAATAGTCACACCCTCATCCTCTGTCTCTGCTCCCCATCTCATGAGTGTTGTGAGTGAAGGGGAACCTGAAGGAAGGGCATATCCCACCAGAGCAACCGCAAGACCAAGGGAAAGTATGGCGTTGATTGTTTTGCCCAGCTCTCAAGATGACTCAAGCTAGCATTGAGTTGTTCTGTTAAAGGCGTTGGAACCAAGGACGGGACCGGGGCTGGGGTGCTCTCTTTTGTTTTCCCCTTATCTATGCTTTGTCTAGTCATTCTAGAGCCACAAGCGGACCCCCGCAAAATTGGACCATCTCGGCAGGTGCTCTTTTTACATACCCACAAAAAATATTCATGACTACACTTTACTACATCCTTAGTGATATCTTCTATTGTCAAAATTTCTGGGGTGTCCCAATCCACCCAAGGGAGATTCATCTTGTCAATCCCTTTAGATTTATATTATGGGTCCTCCACGGGCCCGATATCTGAGAAATCCTTTGGAAAGGTCCGGAGACCCATGTGTTTCATCATACCTAGTCATTCTCTCATAGTGCCAACTCCAGACCTCGAAGTCATCCTGGGAATCTCCCAAAAATTCTCCATATGAAGCTCATGGGGCACTGACACCCAAGGTAATGCTTGATTTATTTTTCCTAGCGGATCAAAATTACTCTGCGCCAAGTAGAACTCTACCAGCCCCAAACTTTTCAATTCATTATTGGCCTCTTTAGCCACTACAAGGCTACAAGTGTAATTCCCGCAAGTGATCGAGAAAGGAATGGTGGTAACCTTCTTGAGGCCATAATAAGTATGGACCTCCAGGATCTGTCTGTAGTACTCCATCAAAATAATCCTATCCCCGCAGTGTTTAGGCAATAGGTAGGGCTTGCCAGAGAACCCAGTCACTAAAAAGTATGAGTGTTGTTGGAATTGAATGAAATAATGGTCGTAGGAAATCACCAAGGTCATTGCCTCCTTTGATAGCTGGTAACCGACATCCCAAGTGGGTATCAAAATATTGTAGTAAACGAAGGTATCATTTACCTGACAGAAATTGGGGAAGTTGGCTTCCCATTGAATATGGGGAAAATGATCCCAAGGGGCACTCTAGCTGGGCCCTGTCCCAAGGATGCCTACTGTAAGTAAACCCCAGATTCTGGGTCTCTGTTGTATTAGTGCCCACAGAACATATGAAGTCATGTGGAACTTGGATGTCTCACTGACCTTGTTCAGCTAGAAGTCCACATAATTGGCAATAATAGCTGCCCAATCAAAATTTTGCCCGTTGGTGGTGATGTTGTACAGAAAGTAGTACATCCAGGCTGAAAATTCTTAGGCATGTGGTTCCCCAAAGACCCAGCATAGGAAGATGATCCCTACTTGTATGCTTTCTTTGAAGTCTATGCGAGGGATCTCCAACTTCATTTTACTGTAATCCTTCTTCAGAGTCTTCAGCCAGTGGGTGTTAAGGTGATGTCGAGAAGCCTATTGGACATTGTTGAATTCTTGCAGTGATGTGGCCTGGGAGATAATGACAGAATTGGCAAACTGGGGGATTCCCAGTCCTGAAGCAAAAGGTGAAGCATTGAGGGACACTAGGTGCGTTGGGTAGCAAGTATATCAACCTGGACGGTTGTTTTGTAATGTTCCGCCAGAGTGAGAATCAGCTTCGGGGACTGCATAGAGCAAGGGAAGCAGGCGGCTTTGATTACGTCAGAGGTGGCCACATTCTTTGCCATATTGTCTTTGGCAGAACATTATCCTTACAGGCCCTGCAACTCGGCCCATGGTTTGACCTCTATGTCGGTGATTAGTTGCAATTTGGAATCCACCCTTGATCCCATGATGACACCATCCCTCAGATATTTTTTGGTGAGTGGGACCTTCTCTAATGCTTTATCGGCTCTTGTCTTGATGGCCGCCCTTGTTGAGGTGGACGGGAGTTCCAGACTTCTGGGAGGGGAAGGTGCCTTAGACATGTTGCTTAATGAGTTATTCGTAGCCTTCAATACTGGACAACTGTTAATACAAATAATTAAATATAATAAACTCTCGAGTTCCATATATTTTATCACCATTTTGCACCTATCCTCGAGAAGACGTTATTTTATCAAATTTTGGAAATGCAATAAACAAAATAACTTACTTTGAATTTGATCAATACCCGGGGGTTCTGGATATTTTGGTTCATGCAGAAAATGAGATGAAGGCTTTAGGATTACGCAGAACCCAGAGTCCAAGGAAACTAACCATTATTGAAATGACCAGGCAATTTGTCGTACCGGGATGACATGGGCTGTCACGTGGTCATGCAATGAACGGAGTAATGGAATTTATTGTGACAGTTGTCTCAACATGAATGGAGTGAATGCCACCTAGTATGGTTTAAAATGCTTGCACGTCAGGAATTAATCCCACCATTAATGTTGAAGCAATGGGGAGATAGAAAGGCCACGACTCGAACAGGCGAGGTGACAAGGTCGAGTCCAGCGAACACCAGGCGGGCGAGTTTGAATTTGGTTAAACAATGCAAAGGGCGCTGTGAACTTGTTGCGGGATGGGTAGGACTAGAAGGAATGTACAGACCATGTACATAAATTTACAGACTACACAGAAACTACACACTATGAACACTATTAACAAGAGGTTGAAGAACGACATTTACACAAGCACGAACAAATGTACAACTAACCTACAAGCCACTACCTACAAATTTACAAAGGCTTACAAAAATTTACATTATTTAACACTATCCATAAATGCATAGAGGGCAGACAACCCTCTTGCAAAGCCATCCCACAGACGGGAGGTGACGACAAAGACCAGAATGCAAAGAAAATAAAGCCCAAACAACAAAGGAATAGAACGCAAACCAAAAGAAAGAAAGAGAATGTCCAGAAGGACCTACCTAAAAACCAGAGATGCAAAAGGAAGGGCACAGGAGGTTCTCTGCAAACAAAAAGCTCTTCAAAATCCATAAACATACCAAGAACACTGTAGGATATTATAGACACCCTAAAATGGACATGCTTGCGACTTTACATTAAAAACACTAATTTTCATCTATTAATTAATGGTTTTTTAATCATTAATTAATCATCTATTTTCCTCTAAATTTATTCCTTAAATCATCTAATCAAATTCCCGAAATTAATTAAATAATTAATTTTATTTAATTAATTATCTTTAATTGATTAATTATCATTAATTAATTAATTAAACTCAATTTCCTATAGTTTAAATCCAAATATTTAAACTTACTAATTAAATTCTTCCAATTAAATTAATTTAATTTCATCAAATAAAGCAATTCTTAATCAAAAGAATTCAATTATCTCGCATGTTGAAAATAATTATTAAATAAATGAATTAAATATTCATTTATCTTCAAAGAGATAACTCCAATCAGATCACATGGGTTACTCCACCCATCTCTCCAGTCCACATGGGTAACATCACCCACCTCTTCAGTTCAAAAAGGTAACTCGTAACTAGCTCTTCAGTTAACCAAACTCTATCTCCTCTTTACCAAATGAAGAGGTGGAGTTTACTGAGGACCTCTCCCATTCCTTTTGATCTCAACTGTTCATCTCTCCATCTCTGGGATTGATCTCAACCGTTCATATCATCACCAATTCATATATAATAAACCCTTCATAACCATTTGAAGGGTCCAGGATTTCAAGCTCTCGTGCGCCATTACAATGTCTGTTTGGTTCTAGTATTCAAGCCATCTTGCAATCACACACACACATTTCAATTATCAAATTCTCGATGCTTCTCAAGTCATAGACGCTGCCCCGCCAACACTGAGCATCAAAAACAACATTTCAGAAGGAGTAGAGAGAAATAATAGAAGCTTCAAGCATCGTTGGGTTTGCATTTATTTTTCTTCCTTTCTCTTTCTTGTACATTTTATTGATCACGTTTCTAGTATTCATTTAGTAGTCATTATATACTTGATTTGCATTCATTTGTGAAACCTTTGCTACTAACCCTC
>MU226251.1:1918200-1933178 GCA_018584345.1 Thuja plicata
AGCAATCAACACCTACTTTTGGGCTTAAAATTGAACATTTGTGCTTGTATGGTGGTGTAGCTTAGTTCACATTTCAAAATTTGGAGCTTAATTGATTTACCTTGTGTCTTGAGTTTTGGGTGCACTTCCACAAACTATTAGATTACAAACCTTTATACTTTTCTAGAAAGGCCTGTCTGGGGAATGCGCTTCTTCCTTGGAGAACGACCTTAAACTAGTAATCCTTCTGATCGATATATAAACAAGGCATGAACCAAAGTTCTGTCTTATCTAGCCAAGCTCGGGTGAGGCATGTTGATGATAGTCTGGATCGGGTGAATATCCCTAAGGAGCCAGGGTGATCAACTAGGCTCTTATGTGAGTCACGCACGTACAAACCGATTGGAGAGACACCACGAACCCTTACTACAAACTTGTTAAATAGAGGCCAACCCATTTTACCTCCGAACAGATACCTTATTATAGTGCAAGGGGTTGTAGAATTTCCCCCCAAGATTCCCAACATATGTGTCCCACGGTATTTGTGTAGTGAAAGAGATCTTCACTCCACGGGCATAATACCTGGAAACGGCAAAAACACAGGCACCTACGTCATGGACCTTCGTGTCCTAGTAGCGTGACAATTGTTGTGTGAGCTAATGGACATTCAAGTATTGGGCCTATAACATTGTATTCTGAAGCCATTGACCTAGATTAATCTGACTATTCATTTTTGAGACCTCATGATAACCTTGCAACTTGAAAAAGTTGTAGAACATACGTCACAATTTCAGTCTTCTTTCTTCAAAACACAGTGTCTATTATGCTTGTCTCTTTGATCAGTTTCTGAAAATGCAAAACAAAACATCCAAAATATCAAAATGAGTCAAACGTGTTAAAGTATAGGGTTTTCAACGTCAACTATCTTGCAAATCAGTACCATTGTGTGATAAAACTACCACAATCAACCAGTTATTTTACCGCAATTGGTGAAATTGTACCACATTTGACCAGATATACTATATTCCTGTTCTGACCTAAAACCTTGAAATAATTCTTCATTTGGTGTCCAAAACTAGTGTCTATCCTAGGAAAATGTGAAGCACATTGTGTGAATCTCTAAACATTAAAGATTCCCCTTTCTCTATAAAGCACGATTATTGTCAAAAACATTGTTAGTTTGAAAGCTCAAACTCGAAATATCTTGATCTCATCATATCAAACATCATCATCTTTATCAAAATTGACTTTGTCCAAGACAAAGGTCAGCAAATCTTATCTTTTATCATCACCACTTTGAGATCAAGTTATATCAAAATCTATCCTTAGAATTACCCTTTTCCAAAACATAACTCAAACTTTTCTTAGAAAGGATCCTCTTCTTTGTTTGCTTTATATCACTTGTTTTGGTTACAAAGCTTGGACCGCACTACGTCTCAAACACCTCATGGAGGACCTTACACAAGGTCTAAGGATATAACTCAACCTAATGAGTCATATATCAACCATTTCCCCGCTTGGGAAAAAAAGAAAGAGAACAATCCCTTCATGAACACCAGTTCTGGTCTATTCATGGAACAGCCCTGTGGGGCAACTTTTTTCCAAGATATCACAGAAGAAGAACTTGAAGATGTGGAACAAGATGCTTACTCCACAAATGTAGTTGACATTGTTGTAGAGAGGAATCTTGAACATTACTTGGCCATGTTAATAAAGAAGGGAGTCAAACTCCCCGCTAAATTCAGTGTATCAACTATATGGCCCGAAAACCCTCTCGCAGGTCAAAACACTACTCACACTCCTCAGATACTACCTGTTGTGTCACAGATCTTTCCACCATTGGTTTTACCCACATCGACACAGACTATATCCAATCAAACCAATGACCTGACCCAGGCTAGCACATCATGTACTCAAGGCATGACAAGCTTGCAATTAAGTGCACCCATGGTCACTAGTATGCCTCCACCTTTGGTCTCATGGCCAGCACAATCAAGCTCTCATGCTATGCCTTCCATCCCACCAAACACCAACTATTCTTAAACTATGCCGCTACTACAATCAATTCACACTAGTCTTGGGATCAACACATCATGCCCGTAGGGATCCATCTCTGCCGAAATGACTTACAGTCAAGGCCCACCCAAAGATACATCTTTGCCCATTTTGACACCAAACCAACCTCTATAACAACAACCCCAGCTTCAGTTGCCTCAGTTCCAACCCCCACAACAGCAACCCCAGCTTCAGTTGCCTCAAATCCAACCTCAGCAATGACAACCCTAGTTTAAAACCCAACCTCAGTAGTAGCAATATCTACCCCAGTTTCAGTCACAACAGCAAACACATCAAAACTCGCCATGGATTACTCATGTCCCTCCAGTTACAAATCACTCGGTGGGGAATCAATATCAAGTCCCTAGGATGAAATCCTATGTTCCTACTCAAGGGACACAGAGGCGTAGCCTCATACCCACCACGGCACAAAGGAATGTCCACACACATTAGCCTCAATATCAAATGGACATTCTAATGCAACAAATGCAAACCCTTCAAACCCAAATGATGGATATGCAAAATTAGGGGCAAACTAAATCCTATACCGCAGAGGATTTATACCCATACCCCTTTGACCATTCTCTTCACATGTCTCCATTCCCAAATCACTTCTCGGTATCAAAATTTGACAAGTACAGGGGTAGTACCACCCCTATTGAGCATATCAGAGTGTTTTTTTCTAGTTGCATCGAAGTCACTCATGATGAGACATATCTAATGCGACTGTTCCCACAAAGCTTGGCTGGACTAGCAATGGAATGGTTCTCACATCTACCTCATGGAATTCAATCTTGGGGACAATTGGCTGAAAATGTCATAGCTCACTTCCATCATAACATCGAGCGCAAGATCAACATCAAGGACCTTTGCGACATTAAAAAAAGGATGGAGAGTCTTTTGTGAAATTCCTACAGAGATGGAGGAATATGGAAAACTGCATCACATATGATGTGCCCAAACAAGACTTAATAGTTATGTTCATTGACAATCTGATCCCAGACATGTCATTCACGACAGAGTTACAGTTAGCTCTGAACTTTACACAACTCATCGAAAGAGGAGTTCATTGTGAGCAAAACTTAGTCAAACAAGGAATCCTTGCAGATCCCACATAAACGAATATGAATAAGAATGCAATGGAAAAGGCTAAGTGGTGGAACAAAAACAAAAATGTCACTAGCGATAGTGTCATTGATGTGAAAACAGTCAACTATGCGCAACCCAAGGTGTCACTGCAAGGCACACCTGTGGCAAAACAAAAACCCACAGGGCCCACTCAAAAAGCATACACCCAAAACCAACCTCCCCCTGTACAAGCAGCCACTGTGTCAAATAGCCAACAACAGAATCAACGCAAACCACGGTTTCAATTCCAACAAAGAGATTTCACACCATTGGGAGAGCTGATAGAATCAGCTTTACGCAAGTTGATACAATCAAACACTATCACGCTCCCAAAAATTAGACACTTTGAACAAGATGAAAACAAACCAAGGTGGTATAACAACAAAGATTTTTGCGAGTTTCATCGGGTGAAAGGGCACAAAACAGCCAACTGCTACCGATTGAAACATGCTATCCAAGATCTGATTGACACAGGGATCATCGATGTGACGAATAATCAAACCAAAGGCACAACTAATCACACCATTTTCAATGATACCTTTCATGATCACAACAAGGGAAAAGCCTTTGGGTCTGGTGGACAAACAAAACAAGTTAACTATACATATGCCAACAGTGATAATGTCATCAATTGCCTCAATCCTTCATATATCCATGTGGCTACAATCACTATCAGGGACCAAGGTAACAATTGTGCTGTAACAATGTGTCGTGCTAGAGTCATCTTGCAAGGAGTACCATCCTTAGCTACTATATCAGCCAATCCTATAGCAAACTCAGATCCACAAACAAGCATAGTGGACCAACTAAAGAGCACACCTGCCCAGATCTCCATGTTTGACCTATTGCACATATCTCCACAGCATAAACTGACACTTGACCAAGCACTTCAGAATGCAGCTGTCCTAGGGGACATAACACCCGAGAGCTTCCAAATGATGGTCAACCATATAGAAGCTAACAAACATGCCACTTTCACAGACCGTGATGTACCACCGCATAAACCCCTGGATAATGATTCTCTACACTTGTCTAGATCCACAAAAGTGATGTCCATAGGGTCCTTGTTGATGGTGGAGCTGGGTTAAACATTAGTACTCTAAAGTTAATCAAGCAACTGGGCTATTCAGAATCAAGCATTGATGTCACAAGGAGGATAAATATCAAAGCCTATGATGAAGAGGAAAGGTCCTCTAAGTGTATTATCATTCTACCTGTTCGCATTGGTCCTGTGGTCAAAAACACACCCTTCCAAATCTTAGACCTTGATTTGGGATACAACATGTTACTAGGGAGACCTTGGATACATGAAATGCAAGTTGTACCTTTGACATACCATCAATGCATCAAGTTCCCACACCAGGGAGAGGAGATCATCATAGAGGGAGATCCCAATCCCTTCCAATATTGTAATTTGGTGCAAATCAACACTGATAACCAGGTACCATCAAACCAAGATGCAAGCATCCCATCCTCTTTAGATTCGAATCCCAAGGATGTCACACGCGCAGTGGGAAAGATAGTCATTAAACAAGATGCAAGCATCTCATCCTCTTTAGATTCAAATCTCAAAGATATCACACAGAAAGCAAGAAAGATATCCATCACAGATAAGGGTTGTGGTGAATACAGATATGAAGAGGCTTTTACCATCATGCACATGCCTCAAAGCCCAAGAACTCATGGCATGCCACAACCTATTATTGCAACAGAAACTCCATAGTCTGTTCCATTCAGATGTCCACCCACAACCTTTGTCCGGTGGGGAGACATAGTGGAAGAAAATCCTTTTGAACAAGACACCAATACCTGGTTATACCAAGATTCCCTTGAGACAATCCGGCCTCCATTACCTTTGTCGAACTATGGTAACGGTTACACAATGATACAAAGATTTGGGTACGATGTTACAACTGGACTGGGGGCAAGACAACAAGGCATATATGAATTGCCTCTCCCACCAACCTAGAGAAACACAAGAGTTTTGGGATATGGACAACAAAGCACTAGTCCTATGATCCAAGACATTCAAGTCAATCACAAGAAAATAGCAGAGATGCACCAGGGGCACAACACAGAGCATGTCCTAATAAGCAATATATTAGCATAGTTGTTGCCCGCCGAAGAGGGAACCACACAATCCCAAATAAACCTACACATAGCAATCGATGATAACCAAGGAAGTGAGACATCAGACGAACATTCCATTGAGACAGACTCCCATGAGTATGAGTGGAGATCCCTCCATGATTCTGAATTGTCAATCCCTTATTTTTCCCCTCGACCCGACATTATCATAAAGCTAGCAGACCTATTTGAACAACTGACAATTACCGAACAACCCTATATAGACAAACATGTCATCTATCAGACCTCAAGTGGTGCATCCTCATCATAGTCCAATTTTGTAGGCACCATATCACCAGTCCCTTTTAGTCAACCTGACCCAAACAGTAGTGAAAGTGTTTGTCTTGTACACCCTGAGCTTATAGCATGGGATCAACAAGTGCCACCTGATCTAGATGTCTTTGAGAACGACGAGGCAATAGCTCATTTCATGGGACTGAGGGAAGGCATTCTGTCAGGAGATCACAAGGCAGGGTTCTCCATTAACCTAGATAGAGCAGCATATTTCGGGGAGGAAGCTCCTCTTTCCAGTCCACAAAAGAAAAAAGAACAAAAGAGTAAAAAGCTAAAAGAAGACGTATCTTCTAGCGAAAACCTCTCTGAGGCACTAGAAGATGGAAAGAGAGAACTCCTCCCCTTAACAGAGGAGAAATCAACACTACTGGCCAAAGAGACAGAGGAAATCAACTTGGGGGATGACAAGAACCCAAAGAACATCTACTTGGCGAAATCTCTCACCCCTGAGGGGAGAGAACAGTTCATCAGTTTCTTCAAAGCAAGAATGATCAATTTCACATGGTCTTACTCAGATATGCCAGGTTTAGATCCAGAGTTGGTGCTACACCATCTCCCATTGCTACCCAATGCCAAACCAGTCAAATAGAAGCTAAGAAAGATGCACCCTCATGTTGCATTGCTAGTCAAGGCAGAACTGAAAAAGCTCCTGGATGCTAAATTCATTAGACCTATACCATATGCGGACTAGATATCTAATCTGGTACCAGTTACAAAGCACAGTGGTCAAATACAAATTTGCACAGACTTTCGGGATCTCAACATAGCATGTCCCAAGGATGACTTTCCTTTACCAAACATTGATATGATAGTAGACCTAACGACTGGACATCAAATGCTATCACTCATGGATGGCTTTTCAGGTTACAATCAAATAAGGATCGTGCTAGAGGACCAACACAAAACAGCTTCCACATGTCCTTGGGGGACATATTGTTGGAATGTCATGCCATTTGGTCTAAATAATGTCGGAGCAACATATCAGAGGGCAATGACAACCATATTTCATGATCTCATCCACAAGATGATGGAAGACTATGTGGATGACATACTAGCCAAATCAATACTTCGAAAGGATCATCTACAGTTTTTGGGACCCATCTTTGATAGAATGCACGAATTCAAAGTCTGACTAAATAAAAAAAAAGTGTGCATTCGGTGTCACAGTGGGAAAATTACTGGGGTTCATAGTATCACACAGAGGAATCGAAGTGGATCCAGCAAAGGTCAAAGCAATATTATACATGCCTCCACCATTGAACCTGAGACAACTAATAGGGTTACAAGGAAGGCTCCAATCGATCAAACGCTTCATAGCTCAACTGGCAAACAAATGCCACCCATTCCAACATTTATTGCATAAAGACATCAAGTTCATATGGACAGAGCAATGTGAACAGGCATTTCAGATATTCAAAGACTACCTTCTTAAGTCTCCTATATTGGTACCACCAGTACAAGGTAGACCATTGCTTCTATATATCTCAGCGACAGAATCAGCGTTAAGGGTACTCTTGGCACAACATGATGACACAGGAAAAGAGAGGGCCATTTACTATCTAAGCAGGACTTTGGTTGGATATGAGCTAAACTATACGCCCATTGAGAATTCATGCTTGGTAGTTGTTTTCACTTCCCAGAAGCTCATACACTACATGTTGAGTCACAAATGAAATTGGTCGCACATATTGATCCTCTCAAGTACCTATTAAGCAAAGCAACGCTCACAGGAAGACTGGCAAAGTGGGTAATGATCTTAAGCAAGTTCAACATTGAGTACATAGACCACCAGCCTATTATCTCTGACTTTCCTGACGAATCTATCATGACACTACAACCGGCGATCGAAGTATGGCAACTTTATTTTGATGGATCATGTACGAACCATGGTACGGGGGCAGGGATAGTTCTTATCACTCCAAATCATGATACAATTCTAAAGTCTTTCAGACTTAACTTCCAATGCACCAACAACATAGAAGAATATGAAGCATTGGTCATCGGTCTAAAGATAGCCATTCAATGGAGAATAAGGAACCTGAAAGTCTTTGGCGATTCACAATTGGTCATCAGTTAGGTCAACAATGATTATATGACCAAAGAAGAGAAGCTCATACCATACATAGCACAGATGGAAAGACTGTGCCCCAAGTTACATTACATTCTCTTTGAGCAAGTCCCATGAGCACAAAACAAAGCTGCAGATGCAATGGCTACCATAGCATCACTGATTGATATGCCAGGTAATGAAACAAAATTCCAGTTTCTAGTGGAGAAACTCTTGGTACCATCACATCATGCATCTATCACAGAATCAGTGTGTGTCCTTGTTGGTCCTGAATCCCCGTGGTACCAAGATGTCTATAGCTATCTCCAAAACAACGTCTTACCCCAAAACTTGTCTAGGAACCAACAAAAATCCCTCATCCGTCAAGCCTCTAAGTACACCATCCTCTCAACTACTCTATATCGACGAAGTCTAGATGGAACATTACTACGATGTCTCACTTCCATGGAATCCCAGAAAGCTTTGTACAAGGTACATGAAGGAATATGTGGAACCCATGGAGGTGGCAATAACTTAGCTAAGAAGATAATCCGCATGGGATACTATTGGCCCACAATAGAGACAGATGCACACAAGCATGTTCAAAGGTGAAGATAGTGTCAAATTCATGGAGACCTCATCCATGCACTAGCCCAGGAACTAAATCCCATTACATCACCGTTACCATTTTCAATGTGGGGATTTGACCTAGTGGGAAAAATCACACCTTCGTCAGCAAACAGGCACAAGTACATCATAGCAGCAATGGAATACTTCACCAAGTGGGTGGAAGCAATTCCCCTCACTTACATCACTGAAAAGCAAATAGCGATGTTCATACTTAACCACATCATCTATCGATACGGGATACCCCAAACAATCCTGATAGATCATAGTACACCTTTCCAGAACAAGGATGTTGAAGACCTATGTGAACAGTTCCACATCAAACAAAGGTTCTCCTCATTTTTCTACCCTCAAGGGAATGGCCAAGCTGAAGCTACCAATAAAAAAATCTTGAAAATTCTGAAGAAAATAGTAAACGAATTAGGGTAAGACTGGCATTTACAGCTTAGTCTCGCATTATGGGCATACAGAACTAGTGTGAGAACACCTACAGGAGAAACTCCTTTCTCCCTAGTCTATGGATCAGAGGCGGTATTACCCCTCAAAGTAGAAATCCCATCCCTGAGGATATCATTGAAGAACCTGGTTTCAGATGAAGACTATAGAGCGGCACGGCTCAGTGAACTAGAGTTACTAGATGAAAGAAGGCAACATGCCTTCGACCACTTACAAGGCTATCAGAATCGCCTTAGAAGGAACTATCACAAGAAGGTGAAGCCATGAATGTTTGAGGTAGGAGACCTTGTCCTCATGGAAAATCAGAAGAATCAAGCAGAGCGAGTCAAACCCAAAAAGTTTGAGCCTAACTGGCTAGGACCATTTGTTATTATCATCTCTACTCATAGTGGGGCATTCATACTAGCAACACCAAAAGGAGATTAGCTCCCTGACTACATCAACAGCATGCACCTGAAGAGGTTCTACCCTTAAAAGGTCTCTATGGTTAAGGCATTTATTTACATATCTATAAAATACCAAAAAAAATCAAAAAAATACAAAAGTTACCTTGGTGAAAACCTGGCAATCAGGCGCCTTGGCGACAATTAAAAAAAAAGAAAAAAAGTAAAGAGAAAACAAAATTGCTCTCTTAGTGAAAACCTAGCAATCAGGCTCTATTGAGTAGGTACCTTGGTGAAAACCTGGAAAACAGGCGCCAAGTGTTCAAATCTAGCTTCACCATCAATGAGTTCCAAAAGCTTGAGCACACTTCAAAATGCAAGACTGACTATCCCAAGCAATTCTAGAAGCACTAAACCCCTAAGAGCACCATAAACTTACCCATGGTTAATACTGGTCCATCAGACTAGGGGGAGATTCCAAATATTAAAAAATCCTAAAAAGATCAAAAATCAAGAGAAAATCAATCTTCATCAAAAACAATCAAAAAATTGCAAAAATCCCAAAGCAATAAAACCAACTCAATTATCAAGAGAGCAAGGGGCAAGCACGCCCAGTCAATAAAATGTCACAATCATGAGCTTTGTGAATCAGCATTGGGCTCATCTGACACAGCTTTATCAATCTATCAATTCAATCAGCAAGCAACATGCAATCAAATCTACCAATCAATTGTCACAATCATGAGCTTTGTGAACAAGCATTGGGCACATCTGACACAGCTTGATCAGCTACCAACAAGATCAGAGCAATCAAATCAATCAAAACTGTCACAATCATGAGCTTTGTGAACACGCATTTGGCCCATCTGACACAGCTTGATCTGCTGCCAATGCGATCAAAGAAATCAAGCCTATCCAAAGAGTTTGAGCCAATCAAGAGAATCCAAATGCATCGAGGAACCATACAAAAATGTTGACTAGGTCAGTCAAGTTGGTCAGATGTCAGTCTATATTTTGGGGTTATGTTCTTACGCTACTCCAGGATCCACCATGTGAGGAGAGTAGCTATGATAGATCATGACTTATTTTCTTTGATTGTTGTATGTTAAATTTTCACTTTGATTTCATGGCCATGATGATTTAGGATAAATGCGGTAGGCGCTGTCACTTATCTGGCAGTCGCGCAGTTCCACGATCTGAGCTTAACCCTGGGAAAGAATTGGACATTCCTTCTCTTTTATTTTGCTTGTTTGGTTTATAGAATCAAGAGCTCATAGCACTATTTAGATGGACTCTGAATGCTTTGGAGTTCTATCTTGGTTTCTATGGTCTTTAACTTTATGTTGCAAACAAGAGCTCACGATGCTATCCAGATGGACTCTAGGGGTGTAGGAGTTCTATTTTGTTTGCTTGGCTTTCCCTTTCGGAAATCAAGAGCTCACAGTGTTATCCAGATGGACTCTGGGTGCATAGGAGTTCTATCTTGATTTCTTTGTTTTAGATTAAATTTAGAGGACAAGCGATATCCAGATGGTCAATATCTAGGTGCTTTTGGCTCTCTTCCTTTTCAAACAGGGAACATAGTTGAATCTAGATGGTCAATATTTGGGTGCACTGTGGGTCTCTTTCTATTCAATCTCTCTACTCCTTCCGCTATCAAGAGGTCGTGGCAGTATCCAGGTAGTATGTGATCTGGATCATTTGACGCTCTTCCAGAATATCAGAAAATACAAAAAAAAAGATGCAATGATGACAATTATTGAAAACAGGGGCAGGGACTTGGGACATTCATCCTTTCTATCAGATCACATCTATCTAAAAAATGCAAAAAGAAAAATTTTATACCATTACATTCCATCAGATCAATCTCAGAACACATCTATCCAAATTAACATCTTTCTAACTAACAAATGCATTACTCAGATATTTTGTGCATAATAGATTGCATTCATGCATTAAGTGCATCAAAAAAGTCAAAAACATGGTAGTTGCATACATGATAAATCATAAAAACACATGCATCCATAAAGCATCTCATATAAACAAGCATTTCATTAACACCATCCTGCATAACATGTCAGTAACATAGGAAAAGTAAAACATCCATATACAAGTCTGCATAATAGAAACACATTGCATATACATCTCATCATCTAACCCACCAAATCATGTAGAATCATACATATAGCAAAGTAAAAATTGCACATCACATCAAAACATAGTTGCATCTCATGTAAATCAAAATATCTAAGTACAAATGAAAGGTCGCAAGTCCGAACAAAGAAGGTAATCAACATGTATATCAATATATAAATCAGTGTATCGAGATACAAAAATGGTACTACTCAAAGTATACAATGAATCACTGCAAAAATAGTACAGGGAGTATAGTCAACAAGAACTACCCCCACCCTCGCCCGGAGGAGCATGAGGGGGAGGCATATCAGAATCTGTCCCATGAGAGGACTCAGGGGCTCTGACACCACTACTCTGAGACTGCTGGATCTCTACAACGCTATATAACTGGGAACTCTCTCTGCCACAGGAACTGTGCCCTCATAGTGTCATCTCTAGTAATCTATCTCCCTCTGAGCCTCTCGCCCAGATCTATAATATCTATCTAGAATATCCCTATGGGCAACATCTTGTACACTATCGATGAAAGAGCAGACCTTGGCCCTATCCTATCGCTCTCTAGACTCAGCAGCTACAACACGAGCCTCCAAAATGGTCACACGAGCATTGGATAAGGCAAGTCAGGCATGTAAATCCTGAACCTGTTGGGAGAGTCGCTCCACCTACGAGGGATCATCATCCATACCACCCATGGCAAAGTCCATATCACCCTCCTCCGCCCTTTCCCCTAGCCCCTCACCTCCTCTCTGTCTCAAAACCACTAAGTCATCACCACTCTCAGAGCTCTCCCCAATGCTGCTCCTACTACTGCCACTCTCCCGTGAGGAACCTGTCTTAGCACTCTGCTCATCAAGAGCCTCCACGTCTATATCTGCAAGCTCCACATCCACATCCTCAATAACAACCCTATCCTCCTCCCTAGGAGCCAAAACTGTAGTTGTCCACCTGCACACCCTTTGAACTAGCTGGGGTGCCTCCTCCTCCTCCAAAATGGTGCCTAACCCAACTCTGGCCTGCCCCCCACTCCGACCACCTCTACTCTTAACTCCACCTCTAGCACCCCCGGGACTAGGATCATCCCCTCCATCATCACCTCTCCCCCGTCCTTCATCCCTCCCACCATCTCTCCTGCCTCTCCCCCGTCCACCATCTCTACCCCCATCCCTCCCACCCCTACCACCACCTCTCCCTCCATCACGGCCTCCCCTACTGTGTCATACCCGTCGAGCCCTCCTCATCACAGTCCTGGGAATAGGATGAGAGACATATGTCAAAGCAATAGGCCAATGTTGCAACCGGTATGCATCAAACTGTGGTGTAGTGCCTGCAAAAGACAAATTCAACTATCAGTACCAGAGCAGATCAAGATATAAAGTACCGTAACAAGATATGAGCAAGAATCACAAAACAGAAAGGAAGTACATATGCATATCAAAAACAACACAAAATTGGGTCCACAGTGGCAGAGCGCCAGGTCCATGCTACAGGCAGCAACCCTAAGAACTCAGTGCGAGCAGCATCCAGTGACACTACAGCACCCCAAATGTGAGCATCCCTCGATCTCTGAGAAAAATATGCATACAAATCTGATACATCTTGTTGCTCTCCAAATTGTCGTAACACCCTATCAGTGTTATGAAAATTTATCATATGTACATGATCACTCATGAGACCAATCAAGTATCTCCGCTATCGACAAAAGGGGAGATGGATGTCCTCTCCATCCCAAACAAGACAATCTTTGTATGGCCTCCAGATAAAATATGGAATCATATCTAGCTGCTGTCGCCAATATGAAAGATGACCCATATGAGTCTGGAAAATCGCACCATCATGCATATACACATACTGCCTATCTGTCGGGAGAGCATGGGCACCAACAGGACGACAGACTGCTATATGCTCCCATGCCCAAATTTGAAGCAAAGTAGTACCGCATCCGAGTGACTTACCATCCAGGTAAGCCACATATAACATGTGAAAATGCATGTAGGCCAACATGCATGGGCCCCATGCAAAGACGGTATGGTCTTGGACCATACTCTGTAGGACACTACCAAAGCCAATAGAAAAACTAAGCTGACGACGATCGGGGCATAGGATCCCACATATCAGACTACCCAGCAGCATGGATAGTCTATCAAGGCCTAATCTGAATCTAGACCACGGAATGTCATAATCTCCTGCAAGCCCGAGTTGATCACGGGGCAGTCCAGAGAGCTCAGTCAAAGCAGTAATACCAATGCGTGTGGAATACTCCACCAGCTCACCCTGGATAGGGAGTTGGAGGATGTGATACACATCCTCAAAGGTCATGGTACACTCCCCAGTGGGTAACCAGAAAGTGCATGTCTCAGAGTGCCAACGCTCTACAAGAGCGGAGATCAAATCCATGTTGGTCGTAATCTCATGCATATAACATATCTAATAAAGACCAAGATCGTGAAGAACTAACCTCTCATCCTCGGTCAGCTGGAATCTATACACAAGTCTTGCCAGTCTGGACTCCTGATAGCGCAAGATACGCCCAGTGAACACATAGAGTAACGAACAGAAAATTATCAGTTTTAGTCATTGAGGAAAGTAACAGAAGATAAAAAGGCAGATAACAGACAAAGACATCAGGCAAACAGTGCTAAAAAGTCAATTGCGGTAATAAACAGAGGTAAATCCAGTACTTTTAAGCGATTGCGGCACAAAACCTACAAGTGCGGCAGACAAACTACGATTGTGACATTTTATACATACAAGTGCGACACCTTTATCAAATGCGGTATTTAACTGGCAATTGCGGCATTTAAACCGCAATTGCGGCAAAACCGCACCTGATTGCGACACCTAACACTTTTTTTCTAAAAAAGTACAAATTTTAAAAGTAATAAATGACACGCAAAGCAAGAAAACTCACCAGAAGTCCAGAGCCAGCAGGTCTACGGTACGTACGGACTCGGTCGGAGATGTGCACTACGCCAGGAAGGCCCACCATCGCTCAAAAATAGGAAGAAAAAGAAGGCAGAAATCACAACCAACTTACCAAGATAATCATAGGTCCAAATTGCAAAGTGACAAATGAAGAGCTCTCTTCACTATTTATAGGGGTTCCGAAAACCCTAATTTCACCCAGGAGCTCCAAAATTTCTTCCCGGTCCCTGGAAACTTCGACGGTCAATTACAGGGGCATTATAAAGTATTTTTCAAAAATCCGTCAGCTACCCAGTTCCACAAATTGCAGTTTCAACAAATCAATGCTCGTCTCGCTACTTTTCGCTCAAATTTTTTGAGGGGGCATAAATACACCTACTAAATGCCGGGGCAAGCTGGGGCAAAATCAAAGAATCTTTGACACACTGCGACAAGTCACATCGCATCAAAGAGGGGCAAATGTAGACACCCTAAAATGATAGGCTTGTGACTTTACATTAAAAACACTAATTTTCATCTATTAATTAATGGTTTTTTAATCATTAATTAATCATCTATTTTCCTCTAAATTCATTCCCAAATCATCTAATCAAATTCCCAAAATTAATTAAATAATTAATTTTATTTAATTAATTAGCTTTAATTGATTAATTATCATTAATTAATTAATTAAACTCAATTTCCTATAGTGTAAATCCAAATATTTAAACTTACTAATTAAATTCTTCCAATTAAATTAATTTAATTTCATCAAATAAAGCAATTCTTAATAAAAAAGAATTCAATTATCTCATATGTTGAAAATAATTATTAAATAAATGAAT
>MU226251.1:1933277-1987080 GCA_018584345.1 Thuja plicata
ACTCTATCTCCTCTTTACCAAATGAAGAGGTGGAGTTTATTGAGGACTTCTCCTGTTCCTTTTGATCTCAACCGTTCATCTCCCCATCTCTGGGATTGATCTCAACCGTTCATATCATCACCAATTCATATATAATAAACCCTTTATAACCATTTGAAGGGTCCATGATTTCAAGCTCTCGTGCGCTATTACTCCGTCTGTTTGGTTCTAGCATTCAAGCCATCTTGCGATCACACACACACACATTTCAATTATCGAATTCTCGACGCTTCTCAAGTCATAGACGTTGCCCCGCCAATACTGAGCATCAAAAATAGTGTTTCGGAAGGAGTAGAGAGAAACAATAGAAGCTTCAAGCATCGTGGGGTTTGCATTTATTTGTCTTCCTTTCTCTTGCTTGTACATTTTATTGATCACGTTTCTAGTATTCATTTAGTAGTCATTATATACCTAATTTGCATTCATTTGTGAAACCTTTGCTATTAACCCTCGCCTTTGGAAAGCTTTGGGAATTGAAAGAGAGGCATACAGAAATCTTGAACATGCATAGGTTTGAACTCCAAATCATTGTTAATCACTCAAAGCAAATCGCACTTAGCTCGCTAGGAAATCACACAATTCGCTCTTAATTCGCTTCGAGGGTAAATTGTTCATGGTAAGTGTAACAATAATAGGCAAAGCTTAATTTATATCCCTTAGATTAAAACACACCATTCCCTTCTGCAAATCTTGAGAATAAGGCAAACCTCTAGATTCTGGACCCAGGAATCCCGTGCGACCACACCCTCCAACTAAAGAGGAAGTAACGACACGAGAATCTTGGGGTCCATAATTCGGATGATACGAAGGAACAAAACACTCTGGGACCATGTCCCGATGTGCATAAAACCAAAAGGAAACGACAACAATGGCCGCGCGGAGGCAAAGGCTGGAGAAAGCAAAAGAAGGCTGAAAAGAATCAAAGAGGAAGAACCACAAGCAAAAAGGGAGGACACAATATTTTGCCAACAAAATGTAGGGACAGGTATGCAAGGCATAACAAATGGTGACTTGCTGGGATGAATGCCTTAATGCATTCGAGAACCATAGAATCTCTAGTTAGTAAAACTGGGGCTCATCGTTACCTGAAGCATTTCACTTGCAAGGTGCGGGGTGTTTCAGAAAATCTAACTCACCATGATTCAATCCTTCAATCTCTTGTCATTTGTGAAGTGTGTGCTTTGGAAGAAAATCAAGCTGGTGATTTTCGGGAGAAATAGAGAGATGACACTGAGTGCATCAGACCAAAATCTCTATATCGTGCACAATCCTCTGGATCCTGGAATTCTCTATTCTCCAGTTGTCTTTTAATTTTCTTTTTGAAGATGGGGAAGGCGGTACTCCTTTCACCATGAACGTTAAGCTTAGCTAATTTTCACAGCAGTTATTCTTTCACCTTGCCATCCATTTTGATTTTTTGAATGGGAGAGACGTTCTGGTCCTAGGATATTCTTTTTATTTTTGGATATGGCCAATACCAGTGCAACCGCTCTGCTCTCAAGGATCATACGATTACTTTCTCTTTATAATTTTTTGTTAACTGATGTCAAGACTTTTGACATATGAATCTGATGAAGATTGCCCATAACCTTTTATGATGTGTATAAAATAAATCCGGAGTGCGAACAAATCCCACCATGCTAACAACATATTCTAGACTAACCAAAATGTGTAAGTCACCATTCCGAGGACTAGATGTCATGTGAAGCATACCTGTCTACAAGAAGAGAGCAACATGTTGGGAACTTGAAAAAGAAAGACACGCAAAGAAAAAAGAAACCAAAGACAGAAAAAAAAACAAAGAAAAGAAAGCGACCCCAGAGGGTTGCCGACTATTTACAAGGACAAAACACTCCCAAGGAGTGCCAGGAACATTTACTGGTAGGAATACATACATATGATACAACTTCATGGAATTTTACCTCCCGCCTTCACTTGAAGTAATGTTTGAGAAACTGTCCATTGACGGGCAGTGGGATGGCTTCTCCAGTCATGGCACTGAGGCGATAAGTTTTGGCCCCGTAGATCTCCGAGATTAAATAAGGCCCGAGCCAGAGCCTTTGAAATTTAGTATGCTTTCCCTTCTTCTCCTGGGCTTTGTCCCACAAGAGGACTAGGTCCGAAGTCCAAAAGGCTTTGTATTGGGCTCTTCTATCGAACCAGCGTTTGACAACTACTTGGTGACGCGCAAAATGCTCAAGCATCGTGTCTCTTTGTTCTTCCATCTTTACCAGGTTCAAGAGGCAAACCTCCACAACGTTATCCCGGGTGTTGAATTCATGTATGAACTGCAAGATAGGGATTTGTAAATTTATTAGGAATACAGGATTCTGGCCGTAAACCAAGTGAAATGGAGAAGTTCCCAAGGCTGCCTTAATTCTGATGGTATCCACCCAAAGGGCAAACTTGAGTTTCTGGTGCCAGTCCCAGGGATTCTTCTCTAGCAAATGCTTGACTACTTCCAATAAGTTTTTATTGGTGGTTTCGGCGACGTCAATACCCTAGGAATAATAGTTGCTGGAAAATTTCAAGGTGATTTTCCTCTGATAGGTCCATTCTAATAGTTTTGCTAAAGAAAATGATGGATCATTGTCACATACAATAGCAAAAGGCATTCCAAATCTTGTGACGATATTCTCTTCCAAGAACTTGATGACTACATCTGCAGTATTGTTTTTGCATGGGATTGCCTCAAACCACCGAATACAGTAATCGGTAGCAGTTAAAATGTATCAGTGGTTAGTAGATGAGTTGGGGTTTATCTCCCTAATAAAGTCAAACACACATTGGGTGAAGGGTCGAACTCAAAGATCAGTTGTAAAGGCATTGTCAGGTTCCGCTCATGAAAAGTGGTGGTTTGACAGGTATGGCACTTCCTTACATGAGCATGAACATCTTTAAAGATAAAGGACCAATAATATCTATCCCAGAGAATCTAATGGGTGGTGGAATCAACTAAGCCATGTCCAATTCCATACTGCCCATGAAATTCCTCTATCATCTTGGCGGCTTGGTCCCTGTCTACGCACCGGAGATAAAGCCCCTCAAAATTCCTGCAGAAAAGCATCCAAATTTTTATCATGAAGCAAACACCTTTTAGTCGCAAGGATCAACATTTGTTAGGAGGGATCCCCTTCGGGAACTGGTTGTTGAGTAATAGGTACACCAGATCGATATACCACGAATCTTGAGTGATGGACTCAACAGTGTAAGTCTGGCATTCAATTTTTGGAGTGGTCTCTGTCATTGCTTTACATAGTCCTTGGCCTTAGACTATTTTCATCAGTTTCATTTCAAGGTCATATTCCTGGAGGATATCCATCCATTTCCCCCGACATTCACCCAGTTCACTCTGTAGCAATAAAGACTTGACAGCCTGGTCTGAGATAATGGCATGCACTTTGCTCTAGAGAATGTAGTGTTAGAATTTCTTCATGGCCCAGCCTAAATCAAAGGCATGCTTTTCCAATGGTGTGTACCATAATTTGGCATTCTTAAAGGGGGATCTCATGAAAGCAATAGGTCATGCTTCTCCCTCAACTTTTTGGGTTAAAATTATAGTGGTAGAGTGCAGCGAAGTGAAGGAATAAATGTGGAATGGGAGGGAATAGTCCGGACTTGCCAGGACCAGGGCTTCCACTATAGTGTGTTTGATTTGGGCAAATGCTCGCTTCACTTCAGAACTCCACTCAATTTTAGTATCTTTCTTCATCATATCATTGACTGGTCTGACAATCTCGACAAATATGGTAATGAACTGTCAAGGGAAGTTTATCTTCCTGAAGAAAGATCTCATTTCCTTCTTACTGCTGGGCATTTGTAAATTTATCAATGCTTCTACTCTACCAGGGTTGATGGATATCCCTTTCTCAGAGATAATATGCCTAAGCAATTTCCCTTCAGTGACCCCGAATATACACTTCTTGGGGTTAAGGGAGGTACCATACCGGTGACATCTCTCACAGATCTGAGTGAGGTGGGCGGGATGATCACGTCTGTCCCGGGAAAAGACCATTAAATCATCCATGTAGATGATTATGCATTTATTAACCAAACCTTTGAATACAGTGTCCATGGCCTTTTGAAATGTAGCCCCAACGTTAGTTAGGCTGAAAGGAATTCTCCGGTATGCAAACATCCCCCACTTGGTGGTGAACGTCATTTAAATCCTATCTTCAAACTTAACCATGACTTGGTTATACCCGGAGTACCCATCTAGAAAGGACATCATTTATGAACCATTGAACATTTGTAACACCTCATAAAGCGAAGGGAGAGGGTGATTATCCTTCTTGGAGGCTTTGTTTAAGTTGCAGAAATCCACACACAGGCAAATCTTGCCACTCTTTTTGCGTACAGGAACAAGGTTGGCAACCCATGTAGTATGCCGGATAAGAAAGATGACCTAGGCTGACAGTAATTTATAAACCTCCTGGTGGATTAGGGGTTTGATCAAAGGGTTTACCGACCTCTATTTCTACTCGAAAGGTTTAGCGTCTGGTTTCAGGGGGATGGTGTGTGTCATGATAGATGTATCATAAGTTTTGAGATCTTCATACCCCTAAGCAATAACATCAATATATCCTCAAAGAACCGCAAGAATCTTCTCCTTCTCCTCTAGAGAGTAGGAGGTACCAATGCGGACAAACTTTTCTTCATCAGCTTTATCGATGTTAACTTTTTCATATTTTCCTCCTTCGGAGGAGGATGATATTTTGTCTCAGCCCCGAGGGTCCCAATCAAAGATTCATTCTAGAGAGACCATCCACTTAGGAATAGTGTTGGTAGGTAGATCAATGATCCCACCATCTTCTTTCCCTTTCCCGATATCGTCATGATCGGTTTCTTCCATGATCTGATCTTCAAAGACACCAACATTTGCCATGAAGGCCAAAATGTGTTGGTCATCTTCAAAAACTTGAAAGTGTGTTATATTGTCCTGGATGGATGGGGAGGGAACCATTTCAACAGAGAATCTCCAGAGCTGGGAACCAGCCATCGACTCGATGGTACTGGTGGACATAGTGAGGGCATCCAGAACATAATTACATTTCTGGGGGATAAGTTCAATGCCAAAAGCATCAAAATCTTTGATTAAGCTCCATGCACAGTTTCGATATGCAGCTAGCCTTTTATCATGACATGTGTACTGGCTCTAGACCTGCTTTACAATTAGCTCTAAATCACCCATTTCCAGGAGGTGAATGATCCCTTTTCTCAAAGAGAACACGGGCCTGAGGACTAAAGCCTCATACTCTGTGATATTGTTGGTGCAGGAAAACTGTAGTCTGTAGGATGCAAGGAAGGATTTCCCTCGCGGATTGATTAATTCCACTCTAGCCCCGCAGCCTTGTTTGGATCGGGACCCATCAAACTTCAGGATCCACAAATTATTGTTAGTTTTATGGGGCTGAGGAAGTGAAGTGGAATTTGGATTGGGTTCAGAGTTGGGAGGTTTTTCAGGTGATTCCTCCAGCTTGGATGGTGTCCAGGCGAGACTTTCCTCTAGAGAATCCTCTGGTTCGGGTTCCTGGATGAGCGACACCTCAAGTCCGCCAATGGGTGGATTTGTTGGTCCAGGGAATCTGGCCTTACACTCCTTCCCATGGAGATTGGTGATGTGATGGGTAGCAGTGGAAATACAAGGCTCACACTCCAGTTTAGAGTGTTTTTGATAATGTACCTGACACCAAGTGCCAGATAAGATGGTGGCTGGAGTTGCCTTACTACCTTGTAAGTCTACCTCACATTTCAGCTTTACATCCAGATCTTGAATCCTCTGAGTGATTATGGGATCCTCCCCAGGGAAGGTACCGTTGGGGATGAAGTCAAAGGTTAGGATATCCCATGGTCGATATACCTCGAGTGAGGATTCAGAGAAAAAGATTTCATTCACCTTCACGACTTTGGTGAGGGCTTATTTCATTATAGGCTCACTTTCTACCCAGATCTGATTTGATTTCCCTTTCCAAGGGAGCCACAAGTGGGAGAAGTCTGTCAAGAAATACCCATTGAGGGCCTTAGACCAATTTCAACTCAATCACATCCCGTAGGTTTCGGGGATGTCAACCACTTAGATGTCGATGATGCTAGATATCCGGGGATTCTGGATGAGCTAAATCTGGACAATTTTTTAGCTCACCAACCATCTTCACAGCAGTTTTGTCTAATTGGACTACTGTGCCTTTGGAGGGTGTGGGAGTGAGTCTGAGCTTCTCGAAAATGGACAAGGGCATGACGTTACCTGAAGCACCATAATTGACAAGGAAATTATACAGGTTTTTCCCTTGGATGTTCAAGCATAGCAGGAAGGGAGGATCTTCTGTATTTCCCTGGAAGACTGCTGAGTTGGCATCGTCAAAAGTGACAGTCTTTAGCGGGCGACTAACAACTTTCGGGTTCCATAAGAGCTGCAGGAGGGATTTATTTTGCTTGGGATAATTAAGTAAAACCTCCATCAAGGTAATGGAGGTAGTGGTGTTTTCCAATGCCTTGGTGATATCAAACCGCCCCTTTAGGTAAAGTTGGCTCCCCTCGGTCTGATCCCTGGCATGGCTAGGGCCAAGTCCTTTCAGTGTGAGGGAATGATCATTTGTGTTAGAGTCCTAGAGGGGTGTTCTTGGGAGGCATTGACGTGTAGGATGGCCCTTTTCCAGATTAACTCCAAATGTTATATGGGGTCCGCGGGTTGGTGAAGGCATTAACCTCAAAGGCCGAAATGGATTCGTCAAAGAACCCCTGTAAATTGGGTTCTTCTTCATCCTCTTCATCTACCCAGAAGAAGATGGTCTCACACGTAAAAGAAGTGTAAGGGGGATCCAATGGGGAGGATTTTGGGGGAGTTGGATCCATTACTATTGGGTGGGCCGAGGCCCGTTATTGTAGCTTCAACCTCTGAAACTGGTGTTTGTTGACTTGAGAAAATATTCCCTCTCTGGGAATCAGGGTTGTGGGGTGCGGAAGGCCCCACCTTCAGCTGTCCCATGTCCATTATCAAGGAGGACACCAATCATAGGAGGGATTCAACCTTGACAGACAGCTAGGTAGTGGTGTCACAGTGTGAAGGACGAGGTGGTGGGTTACCTGGGAAAGCGGCAGCAACTCCTGGAGTCGAGGATGATAATCTGTTATAATAATAAGCAGAAAAATGCAAATATAAACACGAAAGAGAACACAAATGACACAGAGATTTAATGTGGTTCACCCAATCCCTGGGCTACGTCCACCAACAACGAGTCCAATATCTTTATTGTTATCTAGCGATTACAATTTGAAACCTGTAACTCAATACTGTCACAAGAAGCTATGAAAAATCCCTCATACAATGAAATCTCGAAACCCTAAGCCCTTTTCACAAGCATATTTGACCTAACCTAATTAGGGAAAAAAATACTCTGACTAATAGAAAATCAATGGTTGACCCTTGACCCCATTAGGGGCTCTGCCCCTTGACCTTGAGCATGGGGCCCAAATAGATATGTCTGGGGGGGAAACCGCGCTGAAAGAAACTAAGTCTGATTAGGCTCCACATACATAACATAATCCTCCACCCGCAGACGACTGGAAGAAAGGTACTCTGGGGGATTGTGTCAAAGGTTGTTGCATCTGTTGTGGCTGATTCCAGGGAATGTATTCCAGACCCAGGGTTGTCTGCATTTGAGATGGGTAAATGTACCAGGCCTATTGGTCTATCAGTGGTGGGCCCATGGCCATCGTTAGGGCACCCATTGTCTGATTGGGATTGTATCCTCCGGTGTAAGGAGTTCCCCCTGGCAATATGTTGAAGGGTACGCTTTGTCCAATCCCATCTGGGGCCTTTCTCAAGCTGCGAGATAACTCCAGGGCTAAGTTGTAAACCTTTGCTAGGGTTGTAAACCTTCACTAGGGTATCCCAGTCATTAGCGACAGTAGTTCTCCAAAAGAGAGTAGTGACAAAGGGGTCCATAGTGTTTAGGTACGTCTGGATAGTCACATTAGTGGATGGGATTAAAGGGCCCGTGCACCGCTTCAAAGCCCATTGGAACCAATGATTGAAGGTAGTGAGAGGCTCGTTTGGTTCCTCTCTGATGGAAATGAACTGGTTGTGGGACCAAGCTGGGTCCACATGAATGCGAAAGGCTGCCAGAAAGCCATCTTCCATATCCTGCCAACTATTGACGGAGTTGGCAAGCAAGTTTAGATACCAGTTCAGCTCATTCTACCCTAGAGATAACGGAAACATTTGGGTTACAATGTCTTTATGTTGTATCCAGTGTCTATTCATGGCATCTTTGTAGGCCCGAAGGTGTTTTTCTGTAGTTTGGGGACCTAGATGCTTGTATTTAAGGCAGATCTTCTCTGGGTGTGGAGGAAGATCATTAGTAGCGCAAGGGAACTGCCCCATTGGGTTCCCGATATTGTTGAAGTAGGTAGCCATCGGGGTTGTTTGGTTTTGTCTTTGGTGAACATGAGTCCTCGATATTATCTAAGGGATTTGGTTATTCTGGTGTGTGGTAAATGCCCAGGGAAAATTTAATGGTTGTCTAGTTTGGTGGCTCCTTTTTCTTCGGACATGAGGTCCAAGTTCTACAAACTCTCTGGGATTAGGGGTCGATTGGAGGACTTTTTCAAAGCGTAGGGATGAAAATGACCCTATACCATAGAAAGTTTGGTTCCTAAAACTACTACTTGGGGAGTCTTCAGGCAGTGTGAAATTGAAATCTTCCAGGGGAGATGAGCTCATGCCCTCCTTCAAGCACAAGTTTCTGTTGACGGGACTTTGTGACCGGCCCTACCAACAAGGGATAAGTTGTCATCAAGTATCGAAGTACTGGCCAACTTTGCCTGTAGAGGTTTTCTAGAGAATGAATTCTCCTATCCTCCAAGCACATGGTAGTCGGGTCTCGATGGTGTAGGGGAGTTAAGTTGGGCAGGTGACTATTGTTCGAGGGGATAGCTAGTTTTTACTCATCACTCCCGGGGATTTCAAAAGGGGGTGAGGTTTCCTACAATCATCTTAGATTTACCAAAGAAATCACAAAAGCTAGGTCAGGGTATATTTCTACTTATAGTCATGCAATACATATTCAAACATCGACAATGCTCCAATGCAGGAAAATAAAGCTAAATACTGGATACACACAGAATCAATGATTCATGTGCATTCAATAGCAAAGGGAGATAAGATCATTTAACTAAATGCAAAACACCGGAGTGAAGGACATAAGAAAACATACAACACAAAAGATGTTCGCTAACTTCAGAGACTAGAACAACAAATAACATAGGGCCACAAGTTGTTCTTTCTTTCATCAACTTGAAATGATTCCAGCATCACTGGTGAATACATTCATGGCTCCAAGGGAGCATTAAGCTACTGAGAATAGATTGAAAATAAACATCTAACTATAATGAACCTGAAAATGATATTGCTATTACTACTAGACAGAGAAATCCTTAATTTCGCCAACCATTGTTAAGGTATCAGTCTTATTATTTATACACAAACTTGACCTAATCTACATGTACACTTGCTAAATAAAATACAATATCTGTGGCCGGTACTACATACACCACTTATAATCATCTCGAGATGTACAAAGTTCTAACAAGACGGAAGAAGAAGAAAGGGGAGAAATCTAGAAGAATCAGCCCAGAGAAGAGGGCCATCGTACTTGTAGAAGAAACTTGCCTGTCCCAGTAACTTATGTCATACACCTCATTAATGTTGATTGCGACTCCCTATCTTCGAGGTGCACCAGGTAGTAAATGCGGGAGTGGCACCTTGGGGGAATAAGAAGAAGTCTGTAATAACCATCCCATTTTCCTGACCTATCATTATCTAGATCACCTACATTATGACCATTATTAATTGCTGACAGCGATTGGTTAGCTCTAGAGAACCTTTACGCAGATTGCTGCAAAAGAATACAAAACTAGGACCCATAATTCCAGAGTCTAGGAGCTTACGCTCAAAGAATAACACATCCTCAAAAAATTTCCCCGCTAGCGGAAATATCCAGAGACTGAAAGACTTCATTTTTATTTACATTTTTGGAATGTCTCCAAAATCAAGAGAATTCCCTCTTCGTCTATCTCTTTAATAAATTCTCAGCGGTCTTTGGCTACCTCCAATTGATCGGCCACATCTCTGGCACCTTCTTTGAACTCTACAACCATCTTTGTGGCATCATGCACCCAGAGCAACATGAAGGTGAGACGTGACATCTTTGCTCCATCAAAATCTCTAGGAGAGTAGAACTGCACCTCCATTATTTCATCAAATCTACTCAAAACAAAATCCACCGAAGCACATGTCTTAGTGATAAAGAGATCGACTGCTGAAACCCTTGTGACGAATGCTGCATATGAATTTAATGAATTTTGAATCACTAGGACTTTACCCTTCAGGGTCGCTACCAGTTGTTTGCTCGTCTGAATTTTAAGACCAAGTCTGGAGTGTTGGGCCTGGAGGAACCCGAAATCCTTATCTCCCAAAATACCCGTCTTCATGACGACCTGTTCCCCAAAATTCATTATCTCTTCTAACTCACTCGCCCATTCTTCAAACTTCTCTATTTCTCCCTCCCACTGAGAAACAACATTGTTTACCTAGCCCAAGGTGTTACTAGCCTGGTGTAGGTTCAAGAGTGTAGCTGTCAAGAAATGCCTTATGGCTCCTACCTGCTCAGTTACCCAATCATCCACAGCCTACACTTTCTTCTTCATTATCCTTAGTGCATCAATATCACCCTGCAAGAGCGGTGTTCCAGATGTGGAGGCCTCCGAAGGAATCGTAGCCCATGGTTGTGTCAACTCTGCAAGAAGCCCGAGGAGATTATCATTTGTTTCCTTTGCCTCCTTCAGCTTCTGCACTTGCTTTCCATACCAGCCTCAATTTCCTGACTCACTTCTCTTAACAGGTCTAGTTCCCCCTGTTTATCTCTCCTCCCTAGAGGGACTTCTATGATGGTGTATTCTGCAGCTCCTATTGCTACCTCTTCTTTATCTAGGGGAGGTGTCGCTACTACCGCGATGCTATTTCCTCTCGGACTAGTTTGAATGGTATGGAGGGTCCAAGCCTTCTTAAGCTTGTTGATGTTTTGGTCCTGGCCATCATCTCGGCCAAAGTGAGAGGGGCTCTCACTACCGATGGGGCCTTTCTCTTCCTTGATTCTACCATCCATTGTGGTGACGCAGGCGGTCTTACTGCTAGGTCCTAGATACTTGGGTCCTCTTCGTGGGCTTGTTGTGCTTCCTCGACATTTTTGGTTACTGTGGACTCTTTTTCTTTATCCCCAGGGTTTCCCACTTCTCCCACCTCAGTGGTATTTACGTTTTTAGTTTCAGGGTTCCTGCCTTCCCCAACACCTATGGCGTCTGTATCCATATTTTTGGAGTTTTCCCCCACATCCTACTATTGTTGAATCCTTTTAGTGTTCTCTGTCGGAACATTCTCCTCTGAGGGCCTATTTTCTAGAGGGGGCGAAGGTGTCCGACCTGGATCTGACTGTTGCACAGTGGATACCACCTTGTTGAATGTTGTATCCTGGGGTAACGATTTGCCCATGGTGTCTAGAGGCGTTTGGAGCATGATGATTGAGGGTACGGTTGTTCCCAAAGGTTCAGTTTCCCTAGCCATAGTCAATTTATCATATTGTACTTGCCTCTCTCTTGTCCTGGTCCCCAGGACTGGTGTTTCTTCCACACCTAGTGTGCTCTCTTGTTCCTGCTCCCGGTTCTCTTTTTCTGGGGCAACTTCTTTTTCTTGTCTTTCCCCTTCCCCGGGGATATTTTATACTTCTTGTGCGGTGATCTCTTCCATCGCCCTCTCCACATCTTCTTGCAAATTCACAAGGTTGTCCATTTGAAAGATGTCATCAAAACCATCATGGGGAGGGGAGGCCTCTGGAATATTTTCTGTTTCAGGGGAGGAAGGGATGGGCTCCACAAGAATATTTCCCGATGGTCTGGGGTTTGCATCTATGCTCAGTGGAGGATTATCTATTATTTGTTTCCTTCTCCTCGTTTGCAATGAGGCCCGAACATCCATAATAGCCGCACCCTCATCCTCCATCTCCACTACTTGGCTCATGAGTGTTGCGAGTGAAGGGGAGCCTGAAGGAAGGGCAGATCCCACTAGAGCGACTGTGAGACCAAGGAAAATTTTGGCGCTGATTGTTTCACCCAGCTATCAAGATAACTCAAGCTGGGCATTGAGTTGTTCCATCAAAGGGGCTGGAACCGAGGATGGGACCGGGACCAGGGCCGTGGTGCTCTCTTTTGTTTTCCCCTTATCTCTGCTTTGTCCTGTCGTTCTAGATCCAGAAGCGGACCCCCACAAAATTGGACCATCTCGGCGGGTGCTCTTTTTACATACCTATGAAAAATATCCATGACTGCACTTTACTACATCCTTAGAGATATCTTCTATTATCAAAAATTCTGGTGTGTCCCAATCCATCGAGGGGAGAGCCATCTTGTCAATCCCTTTAGATTTATATTCCACGTCCTCCACGGGCCTAGTATCTAAGAAATCCTTTGGAGAGGTCAGGAGACCCATGTGTTTCATCATACCTTTTGTTATTCTCTCATAGTGCCGACTCTGAACCTCAAATTCATCCTAGCAATCTGCCCAAAAATCCTCCATATGAGGCTCATGGGGTGCTGACGCCTGAGGTAATGCTTGATTTATATTGCCTAGCGGATCAAAATTACTCTGCGCCAAGTAGAACTCTGCCAGCCCCAGACTTTTTAATTCATTGTCAGCCTCTTTGGCTGCTGCAAGGCTGCAAGTGTAATTCCCACAAGTGATCAGGAAAGGAATGGTGGTAACCTTCTTGAGGCCATAATAAGTATGGACCTCCAGGATCCGTCTGCAGTACTCCATCAAAATAATCCTATCCCTGTAGTGTTTAGGCAATAGGTAGGGCTTGTCGGAGAACCCAGTTACCCAAATGTATGAGTGTTATTGGAATTGAATGAAATAATGACCGTAGGAACTCACCAAGGCCATTGCCTCCTTTGACAGTCAATAACCAACATCCCAAGTGGGTATCAAAATGTTGTAGTAAACAAAGGTATCGTTTACCCGACAGAAATTGGGGAAGCTGAATTCTCATTGAATATGGGGAAAATGATCCCAAAGGGCACTCTGGTCATGCCCTATCCCAAGGACACCTACTGTAAGTAAACCCTAAATTCTGGGTCTCTGTTGTGCCAGTGCCCACAGAACATATGAAGTCATGTGGAACTTGGATGTCTCGCTGACCTTGTTCAGCTAGAAGTCCACATGATTGGCAATAATAGTTGCCCAATAAAAATTTTGCCCATTGGTGGTGATGTTGTACAAAAAGTAGTATATCTAGGCTAAAGAGTCTCAGGCATGTGGTTCCCCAAAGACCCGACATAGGAAGATGATCCCTGATTGTATGCTTTCTTTGAAGTTTGTACGGGGGATCTCCAACTTCATTTTCCTGTAATCCTTCTTCGAAGTCTTCAGTCAATGGGTGATAAGGTGTCGTCGGGAAGCCTATTGGACATTGTTGAATTCTTGCAGCGACGCAGCCTGGGAGATAACAATGGAATTTGCAAATTGGGGGATTCTCAGTCCTGAAGCAAAAGTGGCACCGTTGAGGGACACTAGGGGCATTGGGTAGCTTGTAGGAAGGGAAGAAGCAAGTATAACAACCCGGATGGTTGTGTTGTAATGTTCTACCAAAGTGAGAATCAACTCCGGGGACTGCACAAAGCAAGGGAAGCAGACGACTTTGATTATGCCAGAGGCAGCCACATTCTTTGTCATATTGTCTCTGGCAGAACGTTGATTGAACATTGTCCTTACCAGGCCCTACAACTCGGCCCATGGTCTGACCTCTGTGTCAGTGATTAGTAGCAATTTGGAATCCACCTTCAATCCCACGATGACACCATCCCTCAGATATTTTGCGGTGAGTGGGAGCTTCTCTAATGCTTTCTCACCCCTTGTCTTTGTGGCCTCCCTTATTGAGGTGGACGGGAGTTCCAGACTTCTAGGAGGGGAAGGTTCCTCAGACATGTTTCTTAATCTGTTATTCGTAGCCTGCAAGACTGGAAAACTATTAATACAAATAATTAAATATAATAAACTCTCGGGTTCAGAGATTTCATCACCATTTTGCACCTGTTCTCGAGAATACGTTAGTTTATCAAATTCTATAAATGAAATAACTTACTTTGAATTTGATCAATACCTGGGGGTTCAGGGGATTCTGGTTCATGCGGCAAATGAGATGAAGGCTTTGGGATTACATGGAACCTGGAGTCTGAGGAAACTAACCGTTATTTAAATGACCAGGCAATTTGTCATACTGGGCTGACGTGGGCTGTCACGTGGTCATGCAATGAACAGAGGAATGACATTTATTGTGATAGTTGTCTCAACACAAATGGAGTGAATGCCACCAGGATGGTTTTAAATGCTCGCATGTGGGGAATTAATCCTGCCATTAATGTTGAAGCAATGGGGAGAGAGAAAGGCCATGACTCAAACGGGTGAGGTGACAAGGTCGAGTCTAGCGAACACCAGGCGAGCGAGTTCAAATTTGGTTAAACAATGCAAAGGGCGTGATGAACTCATCATGGGATAGGTAGGACTAGAAGAAATGTACATACCATGTACATGAATTTACAGACTACACAGAAACTAAACACTATGAACGCTATTAACAAGAGGTCAAAGAACGACATTTACATAGGCGCGAACAAATGTACAACTAACCTACAAGCCACTACCTACAAATTTACAAAAGACTTACAAAAATCTATATTATTTAATACTATCCATAAATGCACAGAGGGTGGACAACCCTCTTGCAGATCCATCCCATAGACGAGAGGTGACGACGAAGACCAGAACGCAAAGAAAACAAAGCCCAAACAACAAAGGAACACAACGCAAACCAAAAGAAAGAAAGAGAAGAGCCATAAGGACCTACCTAAAAACCAGAGACATGGAAGGAAGGGCATGGGAGGTGCTCTGCAAATGAACAACTCTTCAAAATCCATGAACACACTGAGAACACTGCAAGATATCTTGAACATGCACATGTCCAAACTCCAAATCATTGTTAATCACACGGAGCAAATCGCACTTAGCTTGCTGGGAAATTGCACAATTCACTCTTAATTCACTATGAGGGTAAATTGTTTGTGGTAAGTGCAACAATGATAGGCAAAGCTTAATTTATATCCCTTAGATCAAAACACACCATTCCCTTCCGCAATTCCTAAGAATAAGGCAAACCTCTGGACTCTGGGCCCGAGAATCCCGTGCGACCACACCCTCCAACTAAAGAGGAAGTAACGACACGAGAATCCCAGGGTCCAAAATTTGGCTGACACGAATGAACAAAACACTCTAAGATCGGGTCCCAGAGTGCGGAAAACCAAAAGGAAATGACAACAACGGCCGCACGGAGGCAAAGGCCGAAGAAAGAAAAAGAAGGCCGAAAAGAAACAAAGAGGAAGAACCACAAGGAAAAAGGGGGGACCCAACATTTTTCCAACAAAATGTAGGGATGGGTATGCAGGGCATAACACCTCAATCTTAAAATTGTAACCCTGTTTTGTTCTGCTCTACTGTAGCTGAAATTTTTTCGGTGCTCTCTGCTCTTCTCTTTGTTCTTCAATAACTCCTTTAACAACAATAACAATAACAATCTCTATCCTCTTTTCCTTCTTCTGTATATTGTATTGTGTCTCTTTCTCTCTTACAAATTCATCCAAAATATAGATGATTTTTGCCTCTTAATCTTATGTGTTAGGTATGTTGTAAATTTCTTTTGACCGTTAGATCTTCTTTCCAGCTCGGTGACCATGTCACTTTTACTTCGGTACTTGTTTTTTTTCTTGGAAATGACAAAATTTATTTTTGTCATTTGATCTTTTTCTTAGATCTTCACTCTGAATTATTTGAATTGTTGATCATGTAATAAACTATTATAAATGTTTTTATTCTCATAATTAATGCTCTAACAATCGTTAAATGTGATCTGATCGCATTTTGAATTAAATGTCTAACTCGGTTGAGTAGCTTCACAATACTCGATTAAATGATCTTCATCACTCAGTGCAATATCAACTTGATGTACTACATGTGCTCGGTGTAGTGTGTCACTCGGTAACTGTAGGTGTTCGGTGCTCTGTCAACTTTGTTACTTTACCGATTGGCTCAGTGTGCTTTACCGACTTGTCTTATCGTAAACTATCTCATTTTACTAATTGATTCTCCTTGACTCCATGAATTTAACTAAACTAATAACAAAAAATATGTTGTAGAGATAACAACACTCCTTTCTTAAACACACTTACATGAAACGCGGGCAAGGGATACAAAAACATCTTTCAGACAGGCCAAATACAAAGGTGAGGTAAACAGTTGAACCCCTGGTTGTTATATTTTCCATAAGAAGAGATTGAATAAAAGGAAAAACAAACTAAAAAACCTGTCAAATTAGGTCTCCAATAATGGTTTCGATCAATAAATAATTGTATTTTGAAAACAAAATCAGAAAAAATTGGATGATGATTACCTAGAATATCATGAACATATCACAAAAGGATTTGGATGATGAACATGTCAAAATCAATAACATATTTATCAATAATAGAATAACATGAACATCGAAAAAAGATTTGGATGATGAACATGTCATGTATTGATAACATTCTCTTGGTCTACTGATATTTACAACTATAGTCCAAAGCCCTCGTTAAACATTCTAGAGAAACAAAGGCAGAGATAAGTTACCATATACAATATAATATGTATTATAATGAGATCATCTAACCATAAATATGCTCCTTTATTCAATGCACTTATGTGAAACTCCATGGTCAAATTCAGTTCCATAGTGAGGTCGAATTTAGTTCCAAATCTTTAACTGAAAGCTTCCTCAGAAACCCAAAATACAAATCACTTGGTCAAATTCAATTCCAAATCTTTAACTTAAAGCTTCCTCATAAGCTTGCCTTTGCCTTCGCCCAAGATGGAGAGCTCTCTGGGTTTCTAGGTCAACTCTTTCAATTGAAACATTTTCATATACAAGGTGTTTGGTATTATAGTGAGGTCAGCATATAAGAGATGTGCTCCTTTCTTCAATGCACTTCCGTGAAACACTAACAAGGGATGCAAAAACATCTTTCAAACTGGCCAAATACATAGGCGAGGTAAATAGTTGAAGCCCCTGGTTGTCATATTTTCCATAAGAAGAGATGGGCTAAAAGGAACAATAAACTAAAAAACATGCCAAATTAGGTCTCCAATAACGGTTTTGGTCAGGATATAATTGTATTATGCACAAAATTTTTGAAAAAAATTTGGATGATGAATACCTAGAATAACATGAACATGTCAGAAAAATATAGATGAACATGTCAAAATCAATATCATATTTATTGATAATAGAATATATGAACACATAAAAAGATTTTGATGATGAACATGTAAAATTAATAGTGTGTGTATTGATAACATTCTTGCGGTCTATTATTTGGAGGAAACTCCTCAAACTGATTATGGAGTACTACACTCTGGATGGTAGGTTTAAGAGGGTGTATGGGTACCACATTGTTATGATTAACCATTTTAGACATAAGGTAAACAAATATTTTCCCTTTTACCTACTTTTGTCTTTAAATGCCACCATTAATGGTCACAGAGAGAATTCCCACGACCATGTTCTGCATCAAGGTTTAATTTTGTTTATGTATGAACATTTTAAGGCTAGGGTCCTTGGAACCCTACTAGGGCTCTCTCGGTCTCTGATAATGATTGGGACAAAAGTGGTAGTTCTGAGGGTGAGGGTTGGGACACTAAGGATGACAAGGAAGAGGCCCCTCCCCCCTCCCAAAAAACCTAAAAGAGTGCTGAAGAATTTGATTTTAAGGACTAGTAAGGGAAAGGGCTCTCATTTAGTTGGTGGTGCTAAATCTATAAAGAAGGACAAGGGGAAAGGGAAAGGCCTGGTCATTGAGGCCTTTGATAGCTTTTAGGAGCATGATCTCTTATTTCTCATCCCAACTTTAAGGACTCTCTTTCCCCTCATGACAAGGAGGAGAAATCTCAGTTGTCTGTGGATTTGAGCCTTAAGGATTTTCAGCCCAGACATGAGATTATTTTTGGGGTTTTGAAGACCGTCAATTACAACTTAGTGTATTTCTTTAGACTGATCAGATGGGCTTTTCATGAGATAATAATCCTCAACCTCAAATAGAGGGCATTATCTTCTAAGTTTGAAGCATTAAATTCCAAGGAGAAATTGAGGGATAAAGTGTAGGTTATGTTTGATCCCTTGCCTATTTATAGTGTGAAGGAGAAGCCTCAAGGGACCTCTATTTGTGCCCTTTAGACTAACAAGGAGAATAAAATAATGGTGGATTACTTAAACAAGAATGTGGAAGTAATTGAGAAGATGAAGGACATGTATGACTAGAATCTTGGGGAAGTTGATCAGAGGATCAATAAATGTGAGCCCACCTTGTGTAAAATCATGGATCATAGCCATAAAGTTATGAAGTCCTCTGCGGATAATATGAATACCTTGGTGGCCAAGCTGGATAAATTTTACCAGGACAGGGTTGTGGTTGATCTAGACCTGGAAAAAGAGGGTAATGAGGATACGTCAGGTCCATGCAAGAGGACAAAGGATATCATGAAGAAGAAGAGTCCCAATTTTCCTCAGAACATCCTTGAGTTGAAGGTTGCGACCTAAAAGATGAATCAAATTCAAGTTGAAGTCGTTGAAACTTTAAAGAACCTGGGTTAGTGTTGTTTCTTCTACTGGTTCTGTTGTGTTTCTTTGTTGGTTTTTGGCTGGCTTTTTGTTGGTGTTGGGATAGGGTTTTTTTCTGTGTGTCCTATCTTTTGTCATTCCTTTTATCTCTCTGGTATGTTCTGTTTCGTTGGGCTTTAATGCTTTATTTTTTGTAATCCTATTGTAAAAGGTTTCAAGTCCCTTCAAAACTTGTTTTTGCCTTAATCAAAAACATTCTCATGGTCTGCATATATTTAAAAATGTAGTCCAAACCCCTCCTTAAACATTCTAGAGAAACAAAGGCTGAGAGAAGTTTCCATGTATAATGTAATTGGTATTACAATGAGATCAGTTGACTAGAAATATGCTCCTTTCTTCAATGCAATTATGTGAAATTCCATGGTCAAATTCAATTCCATAGTAAGGTCAAAATTCAGTTCCAAATCTTTAACTGAAAGCTTCCTTAGAAGCCCAAAATGCAAATTATATGGTCAAATTCAATTCCAAATCTTTAAGTGAAAGCTTCCTCATAAGCTTGCCTCCTCCTTTGCCAGAAATGGAGAGCTCTTTTGGGTTTCTCGATCAACTATTTCAAGTGAAACATTTCCATATGCAATGTGTTTGGTATTACAGTGAGGTCATCATATCAGAGATACACTCCTTTCTTCAACACACTTACATGAAACACCAACAAGGGATGCAAAAACATCTTTTAGACCAGCTAGATACATAAGTGAGGTAAACAACTAAATCCTCGGTTATCATATTTTCCATAAGAAGAGGCTGATTAAAAGGAACAACAAACTAAAAAGAATTCCAAATTAGGTCTCCAATAATGTTTTCGATTAGCAAATAATCGTATTTTGCACAAAATTTCAGGAAAAAAATGGATGATGAATATCTATAATAACATGAACATGTCAAAAAAATATTTGGATGATGAACATGTCAAAATCAATAACATATTTATTGATAATGGAATAACATGAACACAAAAAAAGATTTGGATGATGAACATGTCAAATCAATAACGTATGTATTGATAACATTCTAGCGGTCTACAAATATTTAAAATATAGTCCAAAACCCTCTTCAAATAAATGGTACATTTACTCTTTAATTAGGTCTTAAGGAAGTATATACAATAAAAAAACATTATATTTAAAATCTCAATGTATGAGGACTATGGTTTATAAGGTATAAGATAAGTTGTCTTGAAGGGGGAAAATAACTTTATTTCCAATAAGTTAAAGATATCATCAAGAAATAACTTAGGTGAATGAGTTATAACTAATCACCCTATAAATTTTAAATGAGTTAGAACTAATCCTATTATAAATTTTAAATAAGTAAAATAATGATATGATCTATAGGTTTAGTGTATATCTTTATATACCAAATATTATCTCTAGGTTAGGATTCTATGATTAATCTTGGAGTTAATAGTAGAATTAGGTTGGGATATTATGACAAATCTTGGAATCAACAGTAGAATTGGTGTTAGAAATATGATTATAAATAGGGTTATAGTTAAAATTAGGATTAGAGTTAGAATTATAAATAGAGTTAGGTTCAAGATTATTAGTAAATTAGGATTATGAGTAAATTAGAGTTCAGTACCAATTATGATTGGAGTTAGGGATAGGTTTCAATTAAATTTAGGGTCAGAGTTTAGGTTTAATTAGGGTTCAACTAGGTTTAACATCACATCAATGGATACATGCAACATAATTTGTAAGTGACTCATACCTAGGTAGTTATAAAGGTTGACAAAGTGTACTAAACATGAAATCAAATTGAATACCTAAGTGCATTCACATGGATGAGCAAATTAAGTTTTCCAATTTGTAAGTTTGGGCGATGACAAAGAGTTCTGGTTGGTTCAGTGTCCATTTTTATGATTCATCTAGATACAGATCAATTTCTATGATTCGTTTATAACCTATTTTTATATTTTAAAGTACTAATCAATATTTTTACTAGTAAATATCAATGTTTTATTTAGATGTTATAGATTGAAACCATTAACATAGTCATAAAATCTAAACTCTAATGAAATCTCACTTAAATAATAAATAAATTTGTCAACACTCTTACAATTTTTTGAAGAAATTATAATAAAAAGTACACAAATCGTAAATCATAATCTCCCCCTTCTCTAAGTCAAATCTGACTCATCTACTTTTTCAGATAACACTGTCAACACAACCCCCTATCTCATTGGAGGAGGACACTACTTCTTAGATAGTTCACTGAAAGAAAAAGGATCACACCCCTTCAACTCAAAAATCTTAGAAAGTTTTTTTCAACCTACTCTTAACTCTAATTTGATCTACATTAGATTACTTTTAGAGTTGTTGCAACTTTATTTTAGTTTGGTTATCTGATGCTAACTTTGTTGTCTGGTCCCACAACAGCTACTTGTTTAGTTTATTCAAATTTGTCGTCAATTTAGGATGTTTGATTATGAACACCAAAACTCTGATTCAAATTTGATTGTTTCTTAGTTGCCTCTAGTTGTCTTGTTTTGCTATTTTTTTGAACTTGTTTTGTTCCTATTCTAATTTTGGACAGTTTTGTCAAATATGTAATGCACTAAATTGCTATCCATCCATTACTATGCCACGGGGCATCAATAAATGTGTACTCAATAAGGGCATCAATAAATGTGTACCATGTGTTATTGAGAACATTGAATAAATGTTTTTAAAATTAAAAAATGTCTGGAATTTTAGTTGGATGTTAATGAAGAAGATCATGGAAGAATCATAACCTTAAAGCTAATGAAAATGATGATGATCAAGAAAAATCTATTTAGTTGAATTTATTTTTAAAAATGGAGAAGAACAAATTTAAAATTTTATCTCTAATATTGCTAAGAAAACTAGACTCGATAGTCCTAATTATGATGGTAGTTTGTGTTCGAAATAATTGAAATGAACTTTCAAAGTTTTGTATTTTTAAGATTTTGTAGAATTTTTTCTGTTGGAATGAAAAGTAAAATTTTGACATCCCATTTTATGGTTTTGTCCAAACAATTATTGTTTTCTAGATGTTCTAAATGCAAATATGTAATTCAACTGCCCCAAAAGTACAAAGAACACATCCTTTCTTTCCAAATAAACTAAAAAGTAGTATGATAACCACCATACCTACTTTAACTTCGAACACTTTTTCAATCGAGATTGCCAAATTAACCCAAGTAGGCAAGACATCCTTAAAAAATTAGTAGTCCAGCCCACAGACCTTTTGTCTGGTGAAAGCAACCAGAAGACATCCTTGCGTAAGGGCGACTAGATTCGAACCTCGTGTATGTTTAACTTTATCATTATGTAATTTATATATCTTTTCATAGCATGAAATCTAGAGATGTGTAGAAAATATTGGTGTTATAGGTAGTTGAGAAATGAATAATTATGTAGACTGGAGTGTATTTATTAGGTTCTTGTAACATTTTCTTATTATCTCTAAATAATAAGACAAGGATTTTCTAGGTCCTGGCTACTTCTATGAAGCTTTGAAGGCCCATAACATGAGCTTGAACAAAGAGAGAACTCAAATTTATCAGTTTTCTAGTACTGTATCTCAAATTCTTTCTTCAAAAGTAGCTTTTTCTATATTGGCAGTGTGCCTCTGGTTTCTAGTCCGGAGTAGTGAGATCCTAATCTTTTGTAATTATATTATATACTTCAGTGAATTATCTTTGTGGGCAAGGGTTCACCGTGGTTTTTTCCAGTTTGGATTTTCAATGTATAAATCTTGGTGTTCTTGTGTTGTTGGTTTTGTTCTTTACATGCATAATGCTTTGTGTGGTGATTATTGAAGTCAGTTGTTGGAGTTTTGTTTTATGCCAATTCACCCCCTCCCCCCTCTTAGCATACATAGTGTTTTTATTGCTAACTTATGCTAGGAACATGAGGAATGAAGGAGGATAACACTTAGACAAACTCAAAAAATGGAGACCCATACAAAGATTTCTCAAATTTGTTATATATGATGGGTAAAATAAGGCCTAAGTGCACAAAGGAGCTAGGGCACGAGCGAAATTTCACATTGTTAAATTGAGATGCAATAAGTAAATGTAAGCATGCATGGGAAATTCAGACTGGGGTATTACTTTTCTTATTTGGTGATAGAGAAAGTAATTGTGAAAATGAGAGATAATCACATTTATTTCTCTAATAGGTTACCCAAATTCTCAATAGTAAATATATTATCTTTGAATTTTCTTTAGCTATTTTTACTTTGCTTTCAAGGTGGTAGAGAAAGAAAAATTGAAAATTAGAGATAATCATATTAATTTTGTAAAGATTATCCAAATTCTCAACAATGAAGATATTATCCTTGAATTTTCTTTAGTTGTTCACAAGACTCAAATACCACCATTTACCAACTTTGTGAAAATGCCATATGTGGTAGAGCTTAGGGACCATATATTCTATAGTAAATGATTGAAAAGGGAAGCCCACAAATTTTTTAAAACTCCAAGCAAACTAAAAAGGAGAAAAGAGAGTAGCAACAAATACATTAAGTGTAATAATACAAATTTCTTGTCAAACAAGCAACATAACTTTTCATGCACTCAAAATCTAATATGCAATTAGGTAGCATTGTTTTTTGTTAAAACCTCATCTCATGCTTTCTTTCTCTATCAACATTTAAATGATAGTTGAAAATTGGAAATCATCATCCAAAATGAAATTAAAATTAAATACAATAATTATTAGTGTCAACACGAGATATGAATCTATCTTTTAATTATATGTGCATATAAGTGGCTTCCTTGATTATAAAGATGACTCGACGATTTGATTGCACACCCTACATTGCATGTTGTTTACTTAATGAATTTGCACCTTATATTCATTCAACACTCTACCTCCATATATTAGTAATGTCATTTCAATGAGATAGATGTTATTAATAGAGTTGACCGTTTAACCCAATTTATTGCAAAGATTTCAATGTTAGTGAAAACAAAAGCGATAGAAAATACTTTCATTTCATTTGAATTTGCTAGAAAATATGTAAAATTCAAGGAAAAATGAATCCAAGAGAATACTTGAAGTTGTCATTCCATTGAATGTACCCAATATCATAGGAAGAAATAACTACTATTGCTATTTTTTACAAATGAAAATACTTTAATGTAATTGTCTCAACTTTATTTTTAAGTTGTATAGATTACAATAGAATTCCTACAATACATGGACTAATAGAGGACCCTCTTACAACTCTCTCTATGCTTGCCAATTTAGTGGAAGTCCACATTACCAAGTTATTGGTGTACTATGAGAGAAGGTTAGAAAGTGGTGCAATGTAACTTTAATGGTTCTCAACTACTAATATTTGATGTCTAACTATTAAATCTTCAAATCACAATTAGTAATACTATACTTTCCAACTAATTAAACATTTAATATACACATATTCTGACAACCTCTCTTCTTGAGTGGTATAGTTGGCTAAATGCTTTGGGTTCTTTAGGTTGATTTTCTCCGCCTAAATTAGCTTGGTTATAGGCTTGATCAGGCTAGGTCTAGACAACAAAAGGTCTAACCAGGGCCTAATATGCACCAATACATAAGCTATGGTGTATAAGGTTAACTTATGTATTGCTATTGTTTATAAGATAACTTATGTATTTGTGCATCCTAGATGTTGGATACCCATTTCAAATCTATGGCAACAAGTGGGTTATGGGAGGACTCATCCCATCTAAAACTAAATCTGGAGTCAAAGGACTACTTATTAATCAAAAAAAGAAAAGAAAAACAAAAAGGAAACAAAGAATAAGAAGAAGAACTTTTAACATCCACGAGACTAAAAGTTAAATAGCCAGCTTATGGGACACTCAACCTTGCAATCTTTGTCTTAAGTAGTTCTGTTCTTTTTCTATGTGATGAGCTCCCCCAATTTTCTAACAACCATCTCACTGAAAAGACTACCATGAACCATCTCTCAAAACATTAACATAATTGCTCCTCAATAAGCATCCCAATCCAAGATGGAGTGCCTTTAGATTCAACAACCCAAAAAATACAATGAAAGAATGAAAAATTTTAATGACATCTATGAGACCATCAGTCTAAAGAACCACGAAACACATCATAAGACTAACTCCACAGTCTCAAAAAAAAAAAAAACACTCACTCACCCTTTCTTCCTAAAATAAGTCAAAAAGTACTCTCTGACTAGATTGTTCCAAATTAACCCGAGCAGGAAAAACATCCTTTAAAAAACTGGTAGTCCAGCCTACAGACCTTTCGTGTGTTGGAAGGAACCGAAAGATATCCTTGCGTGAGGGCGGCTAGATTCGAACCTAGGACCAACGTCACAATCAAAACAGCAGAGAGAAATACAATTTGTGGACGGCAGCTCACGCGCCGGGACACTAGAGACCAAAACCCTTTTGTGGAAGCCGCCATAAATGGCTTCACATACCTACAAAATGGCCCTGCCAAGAAACCCTAGAAACCCTAATTGGCAAAGCTGAATTGCCCATGGCCTGGTAGGTTACAGAATCAATCGAGATGGAGATTCTGCGATGGGCTGTCTTTATCGGATTCGAACGCAGGACCTTCGGGCTCTTCACTGCGGCTGTCGCGGGGCTCTGCGTAGTGGCTTTTCTGGTGGCCCTGTGCGCAAAGTCAGTGGTAAGTAAAAGGGAGGTTGCGGGTTCGAACCCCAGTGGACGATGGAAGGCCATGCGGAGCAAAATGTTGAGCGCTGTCAGAAAGGGAGGGTTTGGAAGAAGCTTGAAGGACGAGGAAGGCGAGGTTTCGTTTCTGGGCGAGGCAGAGGAAGGAAGGAGGATTTCTGTTGCCACGCCGCCGCCATTGTGGCAGAAGAAGATCATCATGGGCGAGCGCTGCGAGCTTCCCAGCTTCAGCGGCCTCATTCTTTACGATGAGAAGGGAAATGTTCTTCCTCATGGCAGTAGAAAGACTACGGATTTCCGTTAACTGATACTATTTTGAAACTAGGGTTTCAAAATTCACTGGGCGGCTAGGGTTTTGAAACTAGGACTTCCGCGTGCGCCGAATCACTGTGCGGCTAGGGTTTTGAAACTATTTTGTGTATTTTATTCGCCTGTATTTTTTGCCGACAAGCAAAGTCCTTCGACGCTCATGTATGTTTAACTTTATTTTTATGTAATTCATATATGTCTTTTCAGAGCATCAGATCTGGAGATGTATAGAAAAAACTGGTGTTATAGGTAGCTGTGAAATGAAAAATTCTGCAGACTAGAGTACATTTATTAGGTTCTTGTAACATTTTCTTATTGTCTCTTGACAATAAGACAAGGATTTTCTAGGTCCTCGCTACTTCTGTGAAGCTTCGAAGGCCCATAACATGAGCTTGAACGAAGAGAGAACTCAGGTTTTTCATTTTTCTGGTACTGTATTTCATATTCTTTCTTCAAAAGCAGCTTTTTTATCCTTTTTATCTTCTGTAACACAATACGATGGAAATCAGAATTCAGATCATTAGAGAGAGAAGCGAGCTTTCTTGTAGGTTAATTGGGTGATCAGTTAGTTGAACTATATTTATGGTATCAATTATGGATCTTCATAATTTATCGTGGCAACTGAATAATCTGTTTTCATGATTTGTACCTAGATTATTTGTAGGCTAACAACCAATCAGTCTAGTCCCAAAATATTATATTAGTCAGAGATATTAGATTTCCAATTTTCATAAAAATTATTGCAGTGTGCTTCTGAATTTATTTGTGCTTATGGATTTAGCTGCGAAGAATTTATATGTGCTTCTGAATATAACTGGGTAGAATTTATATATACTTCTAGATTCACCTGGGTAGAATTTATATATGCTTTTAGATTCAACTGTATAGAATCAACTGCAAAGAAATCATAATTATCTATGATAATTAGAAGACCTTCTGCGCAGCATTTGAGTTCTTTTCTTTATGATACAGAGGAGGGTTTTCTTTGTCTTCTGGGCTCATAGCACCAGATAGAAGAGGTTTTCTAAAGTTCTTTGATTATGGGCTGCTTGTTTTCTCTTCCCGGAATGGTTCAAATTTAGCTAAAGCTTACTTCTTTTCTCCTCTTTTATTTTTGCTAAAAGCTTTCAGTAAGAAGAAGCCTTCCCAAATTTATGTTTTCTAAGCATTTTATTATTTAATTATAAAATGTAATGTAAATTTATAATATATTATTAACTAAATTATTTTGAAATATGTATTAAAAAATATTATCTTTTTAAAGTTTATAAATTACCACAGTGACGAATGAGCAATAGTAAAAGATAACATTGATTATTGGTTGTTTTCATTTTATTCTAAATATATAGATAATATTTATTAAAAAAAGACAATCACAATAGGGGGAAGGACCTGGTAACCTTTAGGGGGTCCAATAATTGTGACCTTTTCGTTCCCTTGACTACTCCTAAAAAACATAAAAAACATGTTGGTAGCCATTACCTACAAAACAGAATTGCACCAAAAAAAGTATATTTGTTATTACAAAATAAACTCTTTGTTTAAAAATACAAATAAAATGGAATGCTCCAAGAATCATAATATAAACATGCACAACTATTAGTGCATAATATGTTCAATTAACTATGAACATGCACAACTATTGGTGCATGATATGTTTTAATACAAACAAAATTGAACTTTCAATGCTCTCATTTGCATAGTCACCCACAAAACCTATGAAATCTTCTAACAATTTACTCCAAGTGCAATATCTGCATAGACAACTAGCGGAATGAAAAATTTAAAAACAAAATTCAATTCATGAAGCAATTGTATGAATAAGAGAATTAATGCCAAGTAAGTTCAAGTGCAACATGAAAAGATTGAATTTTTTCCAATCTATTTTCAAATTCAAATTTACCAACCATAAATTAATGAAGGAATTCGTATAAGAGGCAATTTCCTCCCATCATTTTCATTACAATTCATTGCAAATTTCATGTTTTTGTGTTGATTATTCTGTGTTCTCTATTGGATTGATTATTCTGTGTTGTCTCTATTGGATTGATTATTCTCTCCAAAATTCATAGCCCCTTTGGAAGAATTTGCTCTTGTTCAGGCTGGTACCCTGTGATACCATTTATTTCATGTTTTTTCCAAGTTTGTGTTCTTTGTATGTTCATATATGTGTTCATTGTATGCATTCAATTCTATTGTTTTGAGTTAGTAAAGTGTTCACAATATGCATTACTTACAAGTATTCAAATTACGTGTTCTCACATTACATTGTTTTCAATTAGTTAATTCATGTTTTTATAAATCAATCTACTGTTTATAAATTATATTGTATTGAGTCAGTAAGCTCCTCATAGTATGCATTAGTTAGAGACATTCAAATTTCATGTTGTCACAATACATTGTTTTTAGTTAATTATTTCATTTTTTCATAAATCAAGCTAGGGTTTAGTGTATATGTTACTTATTCAAATTATACTGTTTTGAGTTAGTAAGGTGTTCACAGTATGCACTTGTCTATCTGCATTAAGTTTCATGTTCTCGCATTACACTGTTTTGAGTAAGTTATTTTATGTTTTTCGTAAATCAAGTTATTTCATATTTTCACTGTATGCATTACTTACATGCCTTCAAATTGTATTGTTTTGAGTTAGTTAGGTGTTCACAGTATAATTAGTTAGACACATTCAAATTTCATATTCTCATATTTCACTGTTTTCATTACTTATTTCATGTTATTCATAAATCAAGCTAGTGCTCATTGTATGCATTATTTACATGCCTTCAAATTATACTGTTTTGAGTTAGTAAGTTGTAGACAATATGCATTAGTCTAACTCAAAACATTATAATTTGAATGCATGTAATCAAGGGCCCATGTTTTTATACCCTACGAAGGACCCAGCCAAATCAAATGACACCCAAAACCTTAACACTTAAACACTTTGTATAGTCTCCTAATGCCACATACACGACCAAATTGGGGACATAACCTACCCACCCCAAAGCCCTAAAAATTGACTTTTATCCTTACTATTTTTGCATTCTCGAAGTTTCTTCTCCCACTTTGTTCCCGCGGACATTTTCTTAAGTTCGCATTGCCTGTATGCATTTGTCTTATATTATACTACAACATTATTACATGGAATGTCAAAGAGATAGGGTACATTGTCGATATTATTATTAAATCTGCTAGTTTAATCATGAAATGTTATTATATACATTTGCTCTTGCGGTGTCTTGTTTGTTTCAACCATTTCTCAGTACTGAATCGAGGGTTTCAATCGGTCCATCTGTTTTTTTAATCATACTGTCAAATTATTACATGGAATGTCTCTACATTGTGAAGTTTACATTGACTTTATGAATTTCTCTTTACTGATTGAGTGCATTTCTATGTAATCATCGAATTTATGTATTGTCAGGATTACATTGGCTGTATGCATTCTTAAGTTTATGTTGACTGTATGTATTGTAAGTTTACATTGATTGAATGCATTGTTAATCATATTTAATCTTACCTGTGATATGCTAATGAATTGCGGGGTTGCATTGATCTGAATTCATGTCATCATATACACTACATTTATGAATATACGTACACGGTCACATACATACATGTGCGTATTTCTATGCACGCATACATACATAAATATATAACTGTGTACATATAGACGCATATATTTGCATACACACATAAATATATGTTTAACATGCACTCTTAAATTTAAACAAGTAAACCCAAGTATGTGGTAATTGGTATACGACTAATATGTACAAAGTGGTTAAGGGTTAAGTCAGTGTAGACACTTAAAAATGACATATTGCTCTAATGCAATGACATTACTAATATTCCTCTTTAATTTATTTAATAATCTTTATTATTTAATAAATTGTGTCTTTCTACCATATTCTAAGATCAAAATCACTATTTCTCTTAAATTTCATTATTAAGAGATTTTAATTAATTACCTTAATTATTCAACATATTATCAATATTTCATCACATATTCGTCTACAAAATAATTAAATAATTAAACATTATTTAATTATTTCTTGTCTCCTTATGATTAATTAAATAATCAAATTTAATTAATGTTCCTCCTTCACTAATTATTACATTTATTTAATGTTTAAAATTAAATTCTCTCTCGAGCATGAGCTCACAACGTAGCGGTGGCTGCGAGCCCCAGTAATTGGGAGGTTCAATGTTCAAACCACGGGAAGTGCAATCAAGCGAGACAGTCTATGTTGAGCACAGGAGTCAGAAGGAATTGTTGGTCAACATAACTCATGGTTCGAATTTCACAGGCAACACTCAGCGTATGCACTGCATAGCAGTCACGAGAGTCGGAAAGGATCGTTAACGAGGGAGTGCATTGTACTTGCAATGGAGGAGTTTGAAGATAGTGGTGTTCATGTTCCAATTGTCAAACTCTCGATGGTCGTGGTGTGCTCGCGGACCCGAACAACTCAGGCCGGTGTCCTAGCTGGGCTCACTGGATCGCGGGTCTGATGTGATGGTTTCATGGGGATGAGGTCCCCCAGATTTGTGGCCTCACTAGTTATCACTCTAGTCAAAAGCATATATTACTGGCCAATTTTTTTTTTTCTCTCTCGTGATTAAATAAATTATATTTATTTAATTAAACTAATAATTCCTCTCATAAATAAATAAGTAATTATTTATTTATAAAATATCTCCACATGTGCAAATAAATAATTTATTATTTATTTAAATAAAAAATATCCTCCTAAATCCTAACTCACACTCACTTTGAGTTAGCTTTTCAATCACAATTCCTTCCTCCACAACTTTCTCTCCTAACTATTCAATCCACATCGTTAATTCCTCCCCTAGAAATCAGTTAAGTCTCTAGTCAATTCAGTGTTCTAAGTCATGCAATCAGTTAACTCATCCATAACATTTGTTAACTCGCCAGTCTATTCAAGTCACCTCTCCAATCTATTTGTTGATAGGTCAATCAATCCCCCAATCATGGCAGTCAAGCAAAGTTGAACTCCTACTCACTCTGAGTTAAACTCCTCAATCATAGTCAATCAATCCTTCAATCATGGAATCTTGGTTGGGATCCTGAAAATCTTATAAATAGAGAGCCAAACCTTTGGTTTTGGTAACCACAATTGGTTTGAATTCTTATGTTGGTTTACAATCGAACACTCGTTTCTGAGAGCCCACATTGCATAAAGGAGAGCAACAAATGAGGAATTATGAGTTTGCATATGCTTTTATGTTATTTGATTTAAATACATTGATTTATGTATGTAGTTCTCTTGTTTCCTTTCCTCTTTTCATATTGGAAATACTAATTGCTCTAACAATCTCTTTGTGGTTGAGATTTTCTATGTTATTGCAGGTTTCTATTGATCCTATTATACCCGATTACAGTCAGTACCATGGCACCCAAAGGAAAGACAATAAGAACCGAGAAGTGAAGTATAACAGTAACTTGCGGTGTGCATTTCACAGATACAAAGGTGGATGCACAAGTCAATGCACAAGAAGATGTTGATGGTTCTATTGTCAATGCATAAGAAGTTTCGATTAATGGTTCTATTGTCAATGCACAAGAAGTTCTGGTTAATGGTTTTGTTGCCAATGCATAAGAAGTTTTGGTTAATAGTTATGTTGTAAATGCACGGAAAGTCAATATACAAAAAGCCAATGGAGGGGAGGTGGCCTCAAGTGACCTGACCTGTCTAGACCCAATCAAACAGTGGTCAGTTGCTGACATGGAAGCTACAGTTAGCAATGTCGAATGTTGCAAGATGTCATTGAGGGCTGTCACAAAGAAGTGGAACACTCCCACTTCCAGCTTGAGGGTGTGGCATATGGGAACAACAATCATTAAGAGGAAGGGGCAAAAAATAATTTTAACTGCTGAAGAGGAGGAAGAAGTTGTGCAGTGGTGCAAGGACATGGTAGATATTGGGCATGGCCAATAAGTGACTCAGTTGCAAACAATTGTTGCCCAAATTACTGCAACAAGGACTTAACCCATTCACCGATGGCTTGCTAGGGAGATCATGGTGGACAGGTTTAAGATGGTGCCACCCAAACTTGACAATTAAAACAACAGAAGGAGTGGACACCGAAAGGGCTATACAACTTTGTCCTTCTATTGTGGGAATTTTCTACAACCTGGAATCTTTGTACAACCTCAACCACTAGGGTTCCAACAGAATTTGGAATTGCAATGAAACAAGCGTGCAAGATGGAAGGAACTGTGGAATGAGAGTAATTGCACAATTGGGATCCATAAACATCCCACATCTCATCTCAAAAAGCAGGGAGTGGATCATTGTCCTGTCATGTGTGTGTGCAGCTGGGTTGAGCATACCTGGGTTTTACTTGTTCAAAGCCAAAAGGCACATAAAAAATTACATTGTCAATTGCAAGGCAGGGGCGTGCATGTCAATACAAGAACACACATGGATGATGAAGGAGTTGTTTCTTACTCATACTCTTATGTACAAACAACTTTGAACTTTAGGAAAATGTCTACCATTTATGTGTCCCCTTTGAATATAATACCACTTAGATACCATATGTAGAAACAATATTGATTTTGCATTAAGAAACCTACACACTCTATGTTGCAAATTATATCCTTATCATTGTATTCCTTTTTAGAATACTTTCCATGATGACAAGAGTCTTGCATTGATATAGTAGAAAACATTAAATTTGAATATTTTCATATCTAAGGCTGCAATCAATTTGCTCATCCACCTTTTTCGTAAGAGACGTTGTTGAGATATTCTCAACACCTTCATTATTGTAATTTAAAGCTTCTAACTTAGGGCAAACCCGAATATTCTCCTTGACTTTATTTCTAAAATCAACTCTATTGAAACCTCTGAAAATATAGTCTTCTTGTTCAACCTTTGTTTCATTGCTTGTAATCTCAATGATTGTTCCTTGGACACCATTACAATTCATTAGGATAAAATTTTCAATTTTAGAGACTTCAACCTCTAGTTCTATGCTCTTATTTTTTACCTTTCCTAGTTCATACTATTTTTTATGATTTCTCTATCACCTTGTCATCTTCAACCTTTTCTTACTTAAGGATTCATCGTGATTCTACCTTTAACTACTCTTTCTTTCTAATTTGCGTATCCTTCTTCAAAATTTCTCTTCTCTTTTGATCCTTCTCATGTATTTCTATGAACTTATAAAATATAATAGTTGATTTAAATGCTTTGGATTTCTTGATGTAATCTTCATGTACCATTTTCTAGCTACCTTGGCTGAGGATATTTTTGTTGAAGAAACATGTACAACTTATTCGTCTTCTCCATTAACAAGTAAGAAAGTAATCTTTGTTGGTTTGAGTCTAGGCATTGATTATTTTCCTGTGAAAGTGCTTCCTTTACCTACAATCTATTCCCCTCTCTTCTTATTTTACTATGACCACATTTGCTCCATAATGAGAGCCAATGTATCAACATATGTCATATTTTTTACTTGGATCTTCCTTATTCTTTCCTCTTTCAAGTCATCAACCATGATTTTTCCTTCTGATTTAGAACCGATTGCTAACTTCCTTTGCTCCTACTTTTAGTCTCTAATTTCTCTATCACTTGGAAACATAAATCATTAAAACTTTATAGGTTGGCAAGATCATGCTATAATATTATTGTAATATCCTTATTTATTTTTCTAAATTAAATTAAATTAAATACAATTGTTGCAAATAAAATTAATCTTTAAACAATTTTTAAATTGGTAAAAAATAATTTTCCATAAAACCCATAAAGATGCACAATCTCAACACTGGAAATATTCACCCGATTTGATCAACTTGCACAAATAAACTCCAAAAAAAATTCCATCAACAATTTATGATTTCTTGACATGGAAAAGAGTTTCTATAGGAGCAATACTCCAACACGACACTAACAACAAATTTTTTTGGAAATTTATCTAAATCAACCATTTGAAACTACAAATTCAACAACACTACAACATTGGAAATGCTTTGAAAATTTGAAAGATAACTCATACAAAAATTTGAGCAGATCAAACTAACTATTATAATACTAAATGAAACCTATGAAATAGTAACAACATAGAAAAAACTTGGAAGAGAACATCGAAACCAAAAGTCACCATCTGGAAAGCCAAAACTGCAAGTAGAAGAACTTGTAAACAAGGTAGCAAAAATTGCCAAAATATCCTACAACCTTTAGCTTCAATACAACTCTTGGAAGGAATTTCCCTCTACGATCAAATGGTTTTCATCATCTGGCCATCTAAAATTCACAAGTTTTGATGCATAGGCTCCAATCTCCAGTGAATTTTCATCAATTGAAGAAAACACAAGCATAAAGATATATGCTAGAAAATAAAAGATGCAATAGTTTCCAAGAAGAATAATTTTTTTCTTTTAATATGCATTAGGCCTAAAATGGGTGCCCAAAATCAAATACCTTTCTCTGGAAGATTTTCCCAAAATGGTTTCCAGAGATAGGTTAAGACAACTATCATAATCATCAATGCATTTGATGACAACCATCATATGAGGCCAATAATAAATTAATAAAATAGTACAATATATGCTTCCCATATTTCAATGCCCATCTTATGCTAGAATTACCCAAAAAAAAATTAATAATATTTATTTGTCAGAAGGATAAAATTCTACCAGGACAATATAAATATTATATAAAATAATACTTTTCATATGTGTCTTGTTATCTACAACTTTCTATTTCTAGACAATGATAAATTAATTTTTTTAGTGAGTATTATTTTTGGAAAAAGGGACATGATCGAAAACTCTATACTTTTGCTAGAATTTGTTTTATGTTTGAGTAAGTATTTTCTTATGTTGCACTAAATCCAATGATGTTGGATGCCTTGAGCATTATCATGTTGTGTCATGACACTTTGTGCATGTAGGTGTGAATTGTGCCATGTTGATGTCACAATTTATTTGAGAAATTTATTTGTTAGTTAATGCCTTGGGTGAAAGCTCATAGCATTGTAATGATATCTTGCCTTATAACTAACATGCTTGTAATAAACTTCTTCACAATTCTACATGGCATAGTTTCTTTTAGAAATGTTTGGGGTTCCAACCAATGATGCTTAATGCCATCTCCTATCACGCACCATGAACATTTGAGGCATACATGCAAGATTGAGAAGTGGATAAAACACAATGACTCATTCAAAACATTCAATCCATTCATTAACAAATCTAATAAACCCTTTTGTGCCTACATTAGAAGTGTAAAACATGTCATTATGCTCGTTGTGCATCACACCTTTCAAATAAACAACAAAATCTAGATGTATCTATAGAAAGAACACTTTAAAGGTCATCACTGTAATATCAAGCAACTATTCTATGATACTTACACCAACTTACACACAACTAGGTAAAACATATTTGTTCCTGATCTCCAACAATACTTGGGCCTACATTGATCTTGAATGTGGAGCTATGTAAACTATAGGTTCTGGGAGCCAACCAAATCTCAATATATTACAAATTTAGATCTTGCTTATACAAATCTAATTGTAACACATGAGATCATTGATGTAATGATAAGTTATATATGCACTAGTATCTACAACATTTCACATTATTAAGACTGGGAAGTATGCCAACGAATCCAAGTAGTATAATTTGCAATAACTTTTCATGTGATTTCCTTAGCTCAATATTGACACAATAAGGATCATTATTTTTGTAGAAGGCGTGGATGATTTAAATGTAGTGTCATGCACATTCTCAACCTTTTACATTTTAATAACCTTATGTAGTCTGTAAACCTGCAAGTCACAAACTTGCGTGAAACATTAGTTTAACATACTTTTCAATCAAATTTGAAAGATCTAACTAGGTTAATCAATTTTGAAAGTGAAAGCAAATTAAGAGCATCTCATGGATCTCTAGGTAGAAGGAATAAACGAATGCTCTCAGTTGCAAAATATCCTAAAGTGACAACCCCTAGAACGAGAATTATGCTAAGAATGTTGAAAAGATGGATCTAAGATGCAAATGTATGCAAATTAAGATGAATTTCCCTATTCTATGCTCAAAATCTATTCAATCATGTATGAATTTTCCATTATGATTATACTACTCAAGAATGCTTTAATGTTAAATGTCCAATTCAATATGCAATTAAATGTGGATTCTTACTCTAAATGTGAATTGGTAAGTTTACACTAAGAAAATCCTCCTATTTATAGGAAATCCCAAGGGTAGGGGGGTGAGTTTGATTAATGAAGGTCAAAGTAGGGCTGAGGTTAAGGTTGAGTGATGGGTTTCAAATAGGGGGACAAGGTGACAAAAGGAGTGGTGAGGATAACAAAGCCTAAATGAGTGGTGAGGATAGCAAAGTTTGGAGTGATCCATGTGCTCTCAATCCTTTCTTCTCATTGACTATTTGATTCCTTGTCCCCTTTGTCGAAAGAAATTAGGATTTAATTAATTCAACCAATTTAATTAAATTAGCCGTGTAAGGGGATTTGATGGGGTTGCATTTGATTTATTTAAATGAACTATATAACTAATTGATTTAATTAATTACATAGTTTAATTAATCCCATTTGGCTTAAATTTAATTAATTAATGACTTTGTTAATTAATCCATTATGTTGACTTGATTTGACCCCTTTTGACTTTGGTTGACCATGTTGATTTTGGTTGACCAATTTAGGATGTCTACAAATGCCCCTCTTTGAATCAATGTGCGAAGTGCACTGGTTCAAAGAATACTTGATGTTTGATGTCTGATGCTGATTCAATGTTTGATTTGATGTGATGCTCTGATGTGAAACCCTGATATGATGATGTTGATATGATCATGATGTTGTTTCTCTGATAATGTGATACCTCTATTGTGAAATATTGTTCCATTTTGATGCCCTAATGTAAAAAAAAAAAGAGAATTTTGACGTTCGATGTCCCCGATTTTAAAAAGTGCCCCGATGCGCAAAACTATGCACCTTGCTACCAGTATGCCCCCTCAGGATTAAAATGGAGATGATGTTGTAAGTGTTGACGCTAAAAAAAAAGATTTATTATGATTGCAAATTTTTTCTGAAAGTCAACCATGTCGATTTGAATCCCCAAAAAATGACGAATGTTGAAGTTGAGAAAAAGCCTCAAAGTGTCATGATGAAAAATGCTCCTTAGTGAGAAAAAAATCCCACCAATATACCCTCAGGTTGCAAAAACAATGACTTTGAAAAGGTACAAAATACATTTTTAAGCTCTTTCACTACATTTTGTAGTGACACTTGAGCACTCATCTTCACTCAATATGCGCCATTGTGCCTACACACTTGTGCACAATTTTATTTTATATTTGTGCACATACTTTGCATCACCTTTGCATTCCATTACATAAAATTAGTTGCATGCACATTTTATGGTCTAATGCATGGTTGCATGCATCAAAATTTTATGAGACCATATACATGTAAAACTTGAGGCATTCACATTGACATAAGATCCATGCACATTACACGTTTGATGCATGGTCGCACCCACACCATATGCTCATGCCAAACAATTGATGTCATATGTCTTCAACACTTTCAACATCTCATCCACATGACAAAGCCCACCATTCAACATATTGCGATGGCTTGCTTAGTTATTTAAATACCCATATTGTACTAGGTACAAGCAAAGAAGAACTAAATAACACCTTTGTCGTATACATGTCAATATACTTGACTTCTCCTTGTTTAATGTGATAGTTTACATTTAGAGTCTTTTATGCCTTCAATTGGGTATTTATGATTCTATCTTGAGGTTTCATTTAAATATTTTGCAAACTTGTATGGATTATTAGCTATTTTGCAAGTTTGCTCACCAATCCACCCATAGATTGGATCAATATCTCTCTCTTGTTGATGGATCCTTAAATGAATTAGGATTTGATCCTTTAATACAACACCCTAACCTTCAAATATGAATACTTAATGCTTGCACTTGTAGGCAATGACTAGTTGGAGGCGAATCAACTTGGACACACAATTAAATCTTATATTAAGAAGGTCATCTCCTTGTTCAATATAATACTTTGCATTGAAAATCTTTCGCGCTCTTGAATTCATGCTTTCAATTCTAATTTGGGATTTCATTTACATGTTTTATACATCCATATATTAACTAATTTACATGTTCATCCACTAATCCACCCAATAATCAAATCAATTATAGCCCCCCTTCTCGAGGGTTGCCTCGATGACTTACGATCTTGTCTTTTATCCTAACATTTAACTTTGATCATTTCATGCTTGAGTCTACGAACAACAACTAATTGAAAGCAAGTTGATTTCGACCCATGATTAAATTTGATTTTAAAAACTGACAATCAAGACTATATACATGATTCCAAACTAGGCTCCAGCCATAGCCATCGATCTAGAACCAAGCTTGAGAATAACATATTTAAAAGTTTGACTTATTTGATATTTCAAAATTAAGATCCATACCATACCATGAGTTTCAAACTTCCAATAAAATTTTGAGATTCTATTTCCCTACTTATGTGGAAATTAACACAATTCACCCACTATTGAATACAAAATAAAACCCACAAAAATTTCACCACCCTCTTCATTAATTAGCTAATTTACTCACAGTAAATACATTTCCAAGTCCATTGAAATTGTTTGCCTTATAACGTGAGAACCTTTACAAGAGCCAACCATATTTTGACGGTTGGTCATTGGAAAAGCACAGAGAATACGTGTGCTTCTCTCTATTTATCTCTCCACGTCACCATCTCCTACGGAATTATATTTCCTACGATTGCGACCCCAACTATTTGACTGGCTAATCCTTATTAGGGTTTATTTTACGACTTTAATTAAAATAATTACATCAAATTTAAACCTGTAAACTTAAGTTAAACAGAGATTAGACACTGTTTACTGGCAGATGAGTGCAATGATGAACCTAAATTTGACGGTCTAATTTGCCCGTCAATCGGTTTGTTTTTGAACGATCATACGGCCGTCAAATTAAAGTGGTTAAATGATATACCCGTCATTGGGGTAGATATATAGGCTGTACAATAAACGAGTAAAACAAATCCCCAACTAATTTAGCGTTTTCACGTGCACCAATTGATGAGTTAATCTTATTACTGATATTTTTAGGAAGTCTGGGATTTTCTCGTGGTAAATATCTATATTTACTGCGCAGTACGTTCATGTCATGATATTGGTATCTATTTGTTTTTAATATTTAATTAGTATATTTTTTACATGTTTAAGAGGAATACATGCAATATTAGCTTTGCATGTGTATTTATAATTATAAGTTCATGTTTACTTTAACATTAGTTTAGTTCTATAATTATAATTAGTTATTAACTTTTTGGCATGTTTAGTAATTGTGATATTGCTATTGATATTGTTTAGTAATATTAAGTTTATGGATTATATTGTGTGAATAATTTTTTCATCAACGTTTCGAATCATACTAGTGATCCATCATCTTTTTGATGTTGGTGAAAAAATTATTCACACAATTTAATCTAGAAACTTACATTGCATGAGCCTATGGATTGTGGAAATCTAATAGCTGATGTTTAGTGATGGATTCCGTAGTGTGATTCCTAACCGTGATGAAAAAATTATTCACACAATCTAATCCAGAAACTTACATTGCATGCTTATAGATTGTGGAAATCTAATAGCTCTATGTTTAGTAACATTAAATTTAATATTAGTTTAGTTTAAAAAAAGAGTTTTATAATCAAATAAATTAGCCTTTTGGCATTTTCTTGATATTATATTTAATATTAGTTTTAGTTTTTAAAAAAAGGTTTTATAATTAAATAAATAAGTATTTTGTTAAAAACTATAAATCTTTAAAGTTATTTTATTTTTATTTTTATCAGTAATAGGCCGAGACTTGAATTTTTTTATTATTAATAAGGTTTAAATGTTACATACATGGTTCAAAAGAGCGGCAAGAGGAAAGAACCAGGTAAAGAAAACCTCCTGTCCTTGCTCATAGACAACCAAAATACAAATAACAACTTGTAAATCTAATCAGATTGACAAAAATATGCATTCCAAAGATGGAATGACACAAGTCGTGGTTAAATCCCATCACCTATATGGCATTCTTGATCCAGCCGAAAAATCAGTATCAATACCTTGAAATAAATGCAGTCATTCATGAATCCATAATCTAAAACACATTCAAACACACTCGTCCAAGGCCCCCATGCATCCATGGAGACTAGATGATGCCTCAACTCAATTGAGTTTTATCAATTCCAAGTCACCACATACAAACCACATCAAATTTCGGTTGGCAGAATCACCATACCCAGTATGATATGATCAGACTGTTTCCCACCAATATCCAATGCATCCATCTGGCACTAGAAATAGGATAAGAGACATGGAGATATGCCATCTACCTCCTAGAATCAATAACAGTTCTCCATAATAGCTCATAATCTGAAGAAACATTATAGGCAATGCCCCATTGAGACTACTAAAGCCCTTCTAGAGTAGTCTTGAATCAAGCATAGTTCAAAGTAATGTGAAAGAGACGTTAGTGTAGATTAATCCAACAATCATCAATTTGGCAGCTCAAAAGCCTTAAACTTATATATATGAGCCCCAAATGATAGGACCACCATCAACAACATTAACCTACTCAAGGATATCTTCCAAGTTTGATGAGAATCCATTCCTTTCATCCTGGCAGATTAGTCTCCCCTAAGAAACCCAAATCAGAATCAACAGTGAAAAAGGTGACGCTTTGGCATGCATCACATTGTAGGGGTGCCCTCGCCCCTGAGATACCTGAGGAGCAATATTTATTTCATTCAAGGGAGGCAACACCTCCCTTGGAACATTCTAGGAATGCTCTAATGTTGGAGAATTTTTTCTCCTTCACTTATTGTTCTCTTGAAACCTTCAACAGTTTTCGGCCACTGTGGCACCTAACATTCTCCCACTTTGATAGTTCTGATGCTGTGGCAGTGGGGAGATCAATGCGACTCACTTCTAAAATATTGGATTCATTTACTAGATAAGTCTCTTCTATCTCACCATCTTCCAAATCGTTTAGAGTTGTCACAGTATTTAGAGGGCCCGATAAGTTCTTGGTTATGTTTTTCGTCTCTTATACAGTAGGGTTAGATGCAACCCACAAATTTGATTCCTTCTGGAGATCTGAACCTTTTGTTACCATATCGGCTATGAATTCCTTAGTTTTAGATACAAAAATAGTAGCCTTCTTTGGTTTGGCGGCATGATCTTTGATTGCCAAACCCTATTCATTTTTAGATTCTTCAAACAATAAGATTCATTGTGATATCTCAATTTGCAATTTCCTCAGTAAAATTTATACTCCCCAATTTTGATCTGTTGGGACCATCTCCGACCATTAGCCACGAGGGTAATGGGTAAGGGGATTTTTCTAATCGCGAAAATTTGGAGCCTGATGTACTTCCCAAAATTGCCCTCTAGAATATCCATGTCTAGGTCAATCAAGGTGCCTAATGTGCGCCCTATCTTCTCCACACATTCACCCGCCCAGTAATCAATTGGCAGGGTATAGAGCCACAACCAAATTATTTTTTCGTATGGATGAAATGCAGTTGGATCAAAATTCGGAACCCATGGCTCAATGAATAAAGTGGCATCTTCCATTTTCCATATTCCGCCTGACATAATCTATTATTTTTCTTCTAAATTCAGAAAAATCACGGTAAAAAAATTCATAGGTAGGAATTTGATGACGACTTTTGTCTTCCACATAATGCGAATCCATTCCTTAATTCGATCTCTCCTCGGTTTTGAATTAGTAAAACGATAAACGACAGCCAAACTGCTAAGAATCCCTAGATCTTCATTAATTTCTTTAGAAACATCAATAGCGAATTCGTCTTCGCTATCTTTGCAGAGTTCGCACTCTGCTCTGCTAATCCTCGCTATTATACCAAACCGTTTAAAGTTATATTTTTATTATATATAACGAGATTTAGTTTTTATTGATTTATAAAATTATATTTATTTTTGTTGTGAAGTTTTTAAACATATCATTTAAAATTGTAGGTAATTGTTAAAGTTTACATAAGTAATATGATATTAATTTTAAGAAGCACCTTACAATTTCTATTGGTGCTTTATATGAAAAAGATGAACTGAAGGTTATCTAAAACTTACACTTAATTTTGTTATATGTATGAAAGGAAATATAGATATTGTAATCTATCACTATTTTCATGGGATCATAATTCTTTCATACAATTTCTCTTGGTGTTTTATATGAAAAAGATTAATTAAAGCTTATTTATTTTAGTTGTGAAGTTTTTAATTAAATCATTTAACATTGTAAGTAGTTGTTTAACTTTAGATAAGTGACGTGATATTAATTTTAAGAAGCATCTTACAACTATTGGCGCTTTATATGAAAAAGATTAACTACAACTTATTTAAACTCACATCTAATTTTGTTATGTGCATGAAATAAACTGTAGATAATGCAATCTACCACCATTATCATGCCATCATAATTCTATCATATAACTTCTCTTGATTCTTTATATGAAAAAGATTAATTAAACCTTATCTAATACTTAAACTTAATTTTGTTATGTGCATGAAAGGAAATAGAGATAATGCAATCTACCACCATTATCATGCCATCATAATTCTATCATACAAGTTCTTTTGAGATACTATATGAAAAGAATTAATTAAAACTTATCTAAAACTTATACCTAAATTTTGTTAGGTGCATGAAAGGAAATATAAATAATACAATATACCACCATTCTCACCCAATCATAATTCTACAAAAAAAAAAGTGTATTTTTTTTTTAGGATGAATAATTGTCTATACTACCACTTTAAAACTAATTTTACATATACATTGAAAAAGATGAGTGAAAAATATCACACCCCTACAATTTTTTTCACCAATTTAAAATATTATATATCTTTAAAATCCAAAAAATTAGGAGAAAAACTTAAAATAAAAAATGGAAGAATAAAATGAACATTGAAATAGAGCATTTTCATAAAGTTTAAAAACTTTTTATGGTTTCCTAAGCTAGACAAGACACGGGCAAAGGTCAAAGGGGTGGGCAAAACCTAAGTACAAGCCTAAAATACGAAGAGAATAAATGCTTTACTAAAATCTCCAACAACGAACAAACCCTCGTCTTCCGCTCCGGGAATTATTTCCCGGTCGTCGTGAAATTCTCGCCGGCCCCGTGAATTGGCAAGCCACTCCTATAAATGGAGGCCTCGTAGCTCCTCATATCTCACATTCATATTCATACGTTCGGTTGCTCCAAAGCGCGAGCTCTTCATTTCTTCTCTTCCTCCTCCTCTTCTTCTTCTCAGTTCTTGTCACGTGCCTTGCTGGGATTCGAGCGAGGAACCTCTTCTTGCACAAAAACACTGTTCAATTATCTTAATCAAAACCAGGTTAGATAATACATTGAAGCTCTCATATTGTGGATCTGTTTTTGTTTTTATTGAAAAGCTATGCACCGGGAGGGACTGAATTGGATGCCTCTAAAGAAACCTCAATCGGCACTGTTTTGTTTTGCAAAATGAAATGCTGTTTGTACAGCAATTGAATGCTCAGCAGGGGGGTGTGGGGAAACTTGAGTTGTTGACAGTCTTTAGGGCTCGTACCTGTGGCTAGAGAATGAGAAACATTAACTCTGGGTTTCACCTTTGGTAATGTTTGTAAGATTGGTTTTGATTTTTCATACAACATAATGAGGGATTGGAATGAGAATTTGGGTTGAAACAGTTAGGGTTTTAAAAACTGCCGGGGGTAGGATCAGTGCTGTATTTATTTAGGGGAGCTTGTTTTTGTTGCAACTTGAATTAGACAAGAGAGGGCCTTTTTTTTGAAGTTAGAGAAATTTGAAGCTTTCTAGGGTATTAGTGGACTGTCTTTTAGTATGGTCCCAGGTTCGGAGTTTATAACACTTGTGTGAGGATGCGTGGTCGTTAGAGATGCTTGTTTTCTAGTATTGCTCGTTAGATGGATTTTACAGGGGATTGAAATTCTCAACAATGGGTCTTACCAAAATGTTTTCAACATAATTGTATTTGTTACAACAGCATTTACATTGGCAATTGTCACCAAGGCAAGGGATCTGTGAATAAAATAAGAGCTTTTTAGCACTGAGCATTGTTGATAACTTAGGTACAGCCAATTCTATTTTTTAGAGAGTTATCTACATTGTTGGTAATCACTAGGTTAGTGGATTACACCACAAATGGTGGAAGCACCCCAAAACATCTTTACTAGTCAGGTCCCCTTAAGCTATGTTATTCCCTCAATTGTATTATTTTATCTATATGGATGAGGATGAAAAGTTACATTTATTGCTACTTTCCCTATTAATAAATGCTTGTTTTGAGCTAATATGATTGCTTCTTCCTGGTTGCATGGTTGCATTGTTAATGGTGCAACCAACGTTCAAATCCCCGCTTAGCCCAAACGGTCGGTGTTAATGCCAGTTTGGGATCTGGAGTGAGCCTTAATCCCACTATTTACCTACCAAAAACTAATACAAATATTATTGCTCCTTCTCCTTTTTTACAAAGGCTTGTTTAGCTCCTGTCTAGTGATTATTAGCAATATGGAGGAGAGAGATCTTGTCTTGTGCTAAGATTGTTGCTCCCTTTCCTATTAACTTGTCTAGTGAGTATCAGCAATATGGATGACAGAGATAATTAGGATAACTATTGCCCATGGATGATATTCAAAATATAGTAACCTCATTTGTGCATTGCCTCTGGAAGTAACGTGACTGGGCTTGTATTAATTGACTTGCTTTACCCTAGAATTGGAGAAAGGTCTTCTTTCAGTTTATATTGGCTGCTTTTTATGTTTTGTAACTTTGTTTTGTCTTATAGAGTCTGCATTTTTTGGTTTGAAGGTTATCTTGTTTGCAAATGATCTATTGTTGCCTTATTATTTTGCCCACCTAAAAGCTGGAGGCATATCCCATGTAAAGGGGCTAATCAAAGTTTCTCAGTAGCAGCACTAGTGGGTCACAGGGATTTTAAAATTATTTCTGGTAAGAAATCTACATATATGCGAGGAATTGCAGATGAGAAATTTTAGAAACTGTATGGAGATAGAGGATGGCTACATGTTTTAAATTATGGTAGCTATTATAATTCTAAATTCTGTGGCTGAAGGGCCTGTATGATTGAAAGAGAGCTTTGTAATTTTCCATGTTTTCTCTATTGTTGGAGGATTCTAAGTGTTCTTTTTTTCAAAAAAATAATCACTCGGTCTCTGGCATCTGCTTTGTTTTTCTAATTTATAAAGTTTTATATCTGAAAAACATGACATGAATCTTGTTTGTGCATGCAGCAACTGTTAACACCCAGCAACAATCTAATGGTAAACCTTCTAATCTTATAACAGTCTTGAATGTTAATGGCCTTTTCTGGTTTAGAGGTCACTTTTAACGGCAAGTTTCAAAGTAAAGAGAGCATATCTGTGTCTGGCAACAGCTGATTCCAAACTTAAGTATTTTAATCTACAATTATGGAGAATCGAGGAAAATTCGTATTTGATCTCAATGAACCTCCAAATGAAGAAGATGAAAGCGATGTTCCACATGACTTTCATCCGCCTGCTCAGCTTCAGCCATCAACCCAGGTGAACCTCTTAAAGGGACTTTTGCCGAATTCAAATGAATATTCGTTTTCCCATGCACCATTTGCTTCTGGATTCCAGCCTTTTGTAAGAGTTATGGAGGAACGAAATGTTCAAAATTCCATGGCGTCAAATTCAATAATTGATTTAAATGATCAATCAAATGAAGTGGGTGCTCAAGACAGTATAGTACTGAATAAATCTTTACATTCTGGAGTATCAGGATTTAAAGAGGAAGATAAAAAAAATGCAGAGTCTAATCTTTCAAAGCATTCTGGATTTTCTTCTGCAACAGTACTGCCATTGCAAGTTGAGGATGCTGTTCAGAAACAGTGTATAATCAGAGAGGAACAAGTCAGTGATAGAGAAGAAGGAGAATGGTCAGATAATGAAGAGACAGATCAACCATCTAGAAAGAATGAAGCAGTCTCTTGTGAAGCTGGTGATGTTGGAATCAAGGAAGATAGAATGTTATTAGATTTGCATGCCAAGCAAGTGGTGGAAAAAGTTAAGGTTGACCTTGAGGTTGTAGAGAAAGGTCCTAAGGAGTTTATGACAAGTATAGATGGTGACAATGAAACTTTTCACGATTCTGGTATCAATATGGAAGTAGATAACAGTATTCAGTGTGAGGATCTATCAAACATTGGTAATACTAATTCTTCTCATATCACTGCTAAGTCCCCGAGCATTGATAAAGTTTACGACAATGATAGACAACAAAGTGCAATCTCTAATGGGGTGGATGATATCAAAGTGGAGGTAGCGCAAGCTAATGTGCAGTTGAACAATTCAATTAAGGCATCTGGGTGGGGACTATTGAATAAGACAAAAGGACTTGATGGGCAAAATGAAGCAAGACCTGCAGATTTTCTCAGTAAGAAGCGAAAAATTGATCATCAAAAGGAAGCAAAGCTGGGGAAAAAACGTGATAGACAAGTTAAGCTTCTGGATTTGGAAGATGTAAGGAAAGCTGCTCCGATTAAAACACCAACCTCAAGGAGGCAATCCACTGTTTTCCGCAATATGAATATCTCGACTGATAGCCCAGGGGATAAACAAGGACTTCCTCTGAGTAAGGATCAGAAATTGGCTGATTCATCAAGTAGTGAAGGTGGTACGGTGCCTGAATTTCAAGACAATAAAAGGACTGATCAGAATTCTGAAGAATGTTTAGGGACTCAGACATCATTCTCAGAGAAGCTTTCAAGGGGTAATTCTGTGCAGTGGTCCAAAAGAGGGAATGTTAACCTAGACTCCCCAGTTGAAGGCTTACCACCGCATATGTCAAGGCAAAATTCTTGGAAGCAAGGGATGGAACAAAAACACACAAAAGGGTATCAGCTTCCAAACTGGAAGATGTCATCAGCTGGAGGTCATGTCAGAGAATCACTAGATCAAAGATATGCTGCTAGAAAGCATTTACTGCCATCTAAAAAACAGGTTACAAGCAATACGTCATACCAGGATACATCTGTTGAACGCCTTCACAGAGAAGTGACAAGTGAAAAGTTTTGGCAACGTTCAGGTTGTTTGCACATCTTTATTCTTTGTGCATTTTCTGTTTCTTGTGTTATTAGTATGTTGTGAAAATGCATTTGCCTAAAGAAAATACTTGACTACATATATGTTAATTATTTCTTTAGCCTTTTAATTTTAATTTTTATACAACACCTGCTTTGATTTCAGTTGTTGATTTTGTTTTTTGTTTGATCATTAGGTGCACTATTCTAAATCATCAATTACCTAAAGAGTTGCATGATCACATGTAGATTAGACTAGTATATGACTTTCCTCCATGGCTTCTAGTGTCAAATAGGATATTGCTCTCAGCACTTGGAAAAACAGTGCAGCTAACTATGTGTGATTTTAACATGCATATATTACTTCAAGCAAGAGGATTGTTTGAGAAGTTCTGAATGCAAGGAGAGGATTTTTCCACCTTTCTAAGCCCAAATAAAATTGGGACGAAGGGACTTTGTCTTTTGGTCTTAGCTTTTCATGGTTTGGTTTAATTTCTATCACCTGATCTGTTCCTGTAGGATATGTGGTTTACAAGAAAAATATTGCATTGTTAGTAATTTTTATCATGGAGGTGCTTTGAATTCGTTTTTACTTTTTTGTTTTTAATATGTATCTTTCATTGAGGTGCTTGTTTTACTTGTGCTAAGTACTATTATGTATACGCCTGGTTCATCTTATTTGCATTGGTTACCAAGTTTCTTTGCATTACATTGTAGATATTGAAATTTTGGATGCACAATGGTGAAACCTCTATGTGTTTATGTAAGTTTGGAGCTTTGCTGTTGAAAACTCAGCCATTTGTTAACCTTTGCATTGTGATGATTCAAATCCAGATTGTTTAGTATTTTACTATTTTGCATTGAGTCATGTTTTTTCAATTTGCATCTATATTTTTCTTGCGTGCTACCATGTCTATTTTAGGTATATTCTGGGGTCTGCAATGTCTAAAATAGCTATTTTCCATGTGCAATATTCAAATATTCAGGTTTTTTTTGGTGACACTTCTGTTTTTACAGATGAAATGGAAATGCTTTGGGCACAGTACTGTCAAGTAATTCTTCGTTTTTGGTTTTGCTGTTTCAATTGTAAAAAGTTATCAATTTGAAAGTAACAAAGGTTCATCTTATTTGCATTGGTTACCAAGTTTCTTTGCATTAAGTTGTAGATATTGGAATTTTGGATGCACAATGGTGAAATCTCTATGTGTTTATGTAAGTTTGGAGCTTTGCTGTTGAAAACTCAGCCATTTGTTAACCTTTGCATTGTGATGATTCAAATCCAGATTGTTTAGTATTTTGCATTGAGTCATGTTTTTTCAATTTGCATCTATATTTTTCTTGCGTGCTACCAAGTCTATTTTAGGTATATTCTGGGGCGTGCAATGTCCAAAATAGCTATTTTCCATGTACAATATTCAAATATTCAGGTTTTTTTTGGTGTCACGCTTTGTGTTATAATTGATTAAAAAAGAATCAGTTACAGTACTCCCAAGTAATTCTTAGTTTTTGGTTTAGCTGTTTCAGTAGTCGCAAGCTATCAATTTCAATTTTCAAAGTATCCATCTTAGATGGTGATGAAATTACTCTGAAAACACTTTTGTTTTTACAGATGAAATGGAAATGCTTTAGGCACAGTACTGTCAAGTAATTCTTTGTTTTTGGTTTTGCTGTTTCAATTGTAAAAAGTTATCAATTTCAAAGTAACCTTTTAGATGGTGATGAAATTACTCTGAAAACTATTTTGTTTTACAGATGAAATGGAACTGCAATGCATTCCTGGCACATTTGAGTCCGCAGAGGAGTATGTACGTGTATTTGAACCTTTGTTGTTTGAGGAATGTCGTGCCCAATTATACAGCACTTGGGAGGAGCTTTGTGAAACTGCTTCTCGGGATGCAAACATAGTGGTTCGTATCAAGAGTGTTGACCGACGAGAAAGAGGTAAATTCAATCTCGAATAATTGTGAACATACATTCCATCAAGTAAATGTGACTTGTTGACCATAGCTATCGTATTTGGCTGAATTGTAAACTTTACTTTGTGCGTGCCTTAAAACATCCTACTCATAGTCAAATCAGTTCAGAGTGTGTTTGCATTTTGAAGTTCTACTGCCTATATTGCAGGGTGGTAATATATTTTGTGAAGTTTGCCAAACACTTAGCTCTTTCCAATTGAATGGATGCTTATTTCATAGGGCTCTAGAAAGTGGAAAACCTTGTTTTCTTCAATATTGCAGGGTGGTAATATATTTTGTGAAGTTTGCCAAACACTTAGCTCTTTCCAATTGAATGGATGCTTATTTCATAGGGCTCTAGAAAGTGGAAAACCTTGTTTTCTTCAATTTGGATGTATTTCTGTGCTTTGATTTAAATTGGAGGTCCGATAGTACTTCAGCTGTTCATAAAATTTTTTAATGGATGATTCTATTTTATTGAAGATATGATACAAAGGGATACATTCAACCAATAAGTGCAAAGTGCAAACCATTATAGTCATGATTGTCGTTTGTGCAGTTTACTAATGTGTTTTGTTAGGTAATAATTAAGGTCTTAGAGCTTGTTTTGAGTCAGTGTGTCATCAGTCTTTAGCAATATCTAATTTAATGCCCTAGAAGTTCAAAGGATTTGGTTGATTGGATTGCATGGGGTTGCATTATACCCTGATCAGTGAATAAACAAGAAGCAGTAAAATTGACTAATACAAATCTGGCATTCAAATAATATGCAGGTCCTTGATAGCAGGCAGTGATCTTGTTGGTTTCATCAACAGGTTCACTACCACATTTCTTAAGCTTCTCTTTCTGGTACAAAACACTTGCTGCTTACTGATTGATCTAATCATTTCATTGTAGATATTGATTCATTTCCATTTAGTCGTGTAACTCTATAAGTTGTTTACAGATTGTTAGCTCACTTTGGTTAGTTAGCTCACTTGGATTAGTAGCTGCAGATGCCTTGTTGGTTTCATTATCAAGCTGCATTGTATTTATGTTCTTGTTAGCTGGTGGCCTTGAGTCTTCGTCTTCTTATTGGTAATAGCAGTGTGCAAAAATCATTAAATTAGTATTAGGTCATGGATTTTGTTGATAATTTTTTGGAACATGGAACAAATGGCATGATTTTTCTTATTTGCTATTCTCTGCTCGTGCTAGGCAGATGCAATGAATATGATAGCAAACTAGCATGTAAATATTTTGTCATAAAGACATGATGGCATGACCATAAATATAATAAAAATGATCTACCATCGTTAACTTATGGTGTCTGTGTTGAACTCTTGTGGCAATCTGAGCACTCGAGGGATTCGTCAATTGAAAACATTTAGACAATGCTTTCCTATTATTTCATGAATGCGGTTGATAATTTCTCTCACATTGAACCATATTGAGACATTTATGAATTAATAATGATCTTATTCCCCTTAAGACTAGGGATTGGCTTATTTAAAAATTGCAGCATATGCTGTTGGGGTAGTATAGGGATTGTTGTCAGACATCTTGCATAAAAGCTGGTCTTGTGCAACTGTTGGATAGCCACTAGGCAGCACCTGCATCAAACCTCATTTCAACCCCACTTCATTATGAATGAAGCTTCTGGAAATGATTATGGAATCTTTTCTGTAACTTCCAGGATAGTAACAAGGATATAAGTGAACTATACCATTTGGATCAGCAATGAGCAGGCAAGGATCAATTTGGACATTAGGGAACCACATAAGTAAGTTGATTATCATCTTGACGAGGAAGAGGAATTAAAGAGCTTAGACACATTGGCAGATGGTAATTTGATGGATGAGTGCCCATTTTTCTTGGTATACTTTGTTTTTAAGCTCTGAATATATGGTACAATGTGGATGAATATTAGTTATAAGATCATTAATAGTATAAATGTGGCATCACTTACAATGATAAAAGCTTTCATCTATGATTTTGTGGCTTTCCTTGAAGGTGTTGATACTGAATATTTAGCTCTTTAGTTTGGAGAAGATTAAACGAGCTATACTGTTTGGATTGACAACAATCAGGCAAGGATCAATGTGGTGTTTGGGAGGCATGAAGAAGTAAGTTGATTGTCATCTTGACAAAGAAAAGAGAATTGCATGGTGGTATAATATTTGAGGTGGTGGTAGGAGATGGTAGCATTTGCATAGGAATGTGTAGATGGAAATTTGATGGATGTGTGCTTATATATCTCCCTAATTTAGAGGATATTAAACATCTATACCATGTGGATTGACAACAACCAGGCAAGGATTGTCATCTTGACAAAGAAAAGAGATTTGCATGGGGCTACCAGTTTGAGAAGGTGGTAGGGAGATTATAGCATTGACATAGGAAGGGGCACACTGGTAGATGGCAATTTGATAGATGTGTGCTTATTTCTCTTGATATAAATTGTTTGAAAGCTTTGTATGTGTAGTATAATTTGGATGGAATAGTAGTTCAAAACTTCAAACTCTAACACCATTATGCTATCAATGTGGCTCTGACCACCATAATAAAAACTTTAATTTAGGAGTCCGTGGCGTTTCTAGAAAGTGCTGTTGAAACTGTTCACTTGTAGTATCATTGGCCTCTTTACGCAAAGCTTGATAAAAACTTCACAGATACATTCTTGAACTATTAATAATTATTTGGTTTCATGTGGAAAATCTATTATCTCTAGGCTGATGTTCCTTTGACCTGTAAGGAACCAGATACCCAGGCAAACAAAGAGTTGGTTGTAATTTGAATTATATTGTTACATACATTCATGTATGCCCTCCAAGAGTGATTATTATTTATCTTGTTAATCTTGTGTGTTAAATTCTTGGTTTTTCTTTCAGTCATTATACACTGGTTTCATTAGATCTTTGTTTTTCTATTTCAAAGTGAATGTTTTTATTTTATGAAATTTTTACGGGGTCATCAACAGTAAACTTAGATAAGAGCTGGACGAGTAGACATTTTCAATGTTTAACTGGAAGTCATAGTCCTTTTTCTAGAAATGGAAAAAAACTAAAACACAAATCTTCTATAGAGAGATACCACAGATCCATCATTAGCTGCAGGCATGTCCTATAGAGGGTTAAGCAACTTACAGCTGCAGGCATGTGCTGTGGAGGGTTAAACAGCATACACAAGGCCAACTCAAGGCCAAGAGAGCTAATAAAATTAATTTAAACCTTGTTATCTTTGTGGTTTATAACTTAATTGTTTAATTACAACAGCTCTTAGAAGATCTTGATCATGCCTTTGTATAGCAAAAGCATACGGTTATGTTCCTTTCTTCTTGGCTGATTTGGTTTCTAGATGTGATGACCAAAAATATTTTTCAGTTCTCTTGATTGGATTTCCTTTTTCTCTCATCTTACTCCTTTTCAAGATGCAACAGTAGAATATTTTTTTCCTGAAATGTTCTCTGGAGAGGGCTCTTCAACCATGCCCACGGGTCTCTATTATACTATCCTAGTTATTTTCCACATTCATTTGCCCAAGTGCTCTATCACAATGGTATTGCATTCATATGTTCTTATAATGTTAATGGTTTAAGGACAGATCTCAGAACAGATGGGTTGGCATTTTAGCTGTTTTGACTTGGATCATCTCATCATTGTTTTTATTTTTCATTGTCCTCATTTTTTTCTAGCTGTAATAATATTAAAGACAATTCCTGAAATTTTGTCCAGAGTGGGCTCTCTAACCTTGTTTACTGGCTTTCTGTTATGATATACTTACTGTGATGTTGCACATTCTGTTGCCCAAGTGCCCTTATACCCACATATAGTTTCTTTTTATGTTTTAATTTTATTCCTAATGTAAGGTCATTTCATTTGTACTATCTTATGATGCTGCTGGCTTGAAAGGACTGAACTCATAAAACAAGAGTTGGCATTAGCCGTTTTTGATTCTCAGCCCATTCTCATACTTGCTTTTCATTTGCTCATATTGCTTAATTTGGCTTCCAGATTGTTCTGTCGAGCTAATGTCCATTATCTCTTTCTATCATCCATTCATGAGGTGGATATTAGGTTCTCGGTACATGAATTTTCTAAATAACTAATATTCCAAATATCTGATATTTGTTTTCAATCCTTGCGTGGCTCTTCAAGCAACTATTTCTCGTGTGGCTTCAGTTCTTTTTCTTCCAGTATCTGTCGTAGACCTTTGAATTTTAAATCCAAGATTGCTCACCTTTTGTTGGCCCTCATATCTCTGGCATTATTCTTCTTTTTCAGTGAATGGTGACATTGAGAATTTTTACCTTGCTCAATACAAAACAACCAAACCATGGTGGAACTCTCTATAATTGAGGAATTTTTTTCCACCAGGCAACTCATGTATTTTGTTAATCCAAAAGATCCATGGGACCATGCCTTATGATCAAGCTACTTATCTCCAAGTGTTTTAACCTTGCAATTAATTTTGTTCCAAATTAAAAATTCCACAGGAAATTATATGAGTTGCTGCAGAAATTATTTCGTTCTTTATGTGATTTAAGGCAGATAATCTCGATGCTTTTGTTGTGTTTCCTAGATTTCATGATTTTCATATCCTTTAAAAGAGCCTATGAGTGAAAAAGGGAGTAAGAACAATAACTGGTCATTTATGAAGAGTATATCAAAAGGAAATATTAACTGTCTAGGGAAGATCTATGTTCTTGCAAGAATGTGGTCAAAACGTGTCTAGATAATATTTCCTTAGTTGCCGATTCGGGTTCGGGGACGGATTCGGGCTCGCAAATCTGGTTCGTGGATTCGTGAAAAAAAAAATTGCCGTTTGGTTTTGTAAGGATTCGTGAGTGTATATATATATATATATATATATATATATATATATATATATATATATA
>MU226251.1:1987210-1998545 GCA_018584345.1 Thuja plicata
CATCATCATCATCTTCTATATGGAGCCTAATAAGAGTCGAAGGTTAATTTTTCCCCACTTTTATTGGCGTAGTTTCCACCCCAAATTATTAAATGGGGATTTGGGGGCGAAGCCCCCAAGACGGGGTTAAGGGGCAGCATATGACTTTAATTATTTTATAAAGGCTCCGAGAGTTATTTTTCAAGGCAAAAAAACGTCTTAATTTTACCACTTTACATCTTGGCTGGCCGCGGGTCCCTGTGGATTCGTGCGGATCTGCGTGTGATCCTCGAGGATCCTCGTTTTCTCCTCTTGGTCCGTGCTGGATCTGGGCAGGGTCCGCATTTAGACCTGTGGATCCGTCTGGATCCACGGGCCACGGATCCATCTGGACCCACAGGCCAAAAAGCGGACCCTGCCCAGATCCATCACGGACCGGGTCGTGAATCCGGACCCGGATCAGGGGGCTACTGCACGAATCCGGTAACTAAGAATATTTCTTTGTGGTAATTGCTAACAAGTGTTTCTTCATTCCTGCATGATTTTATTTCTAATGTGTCTATTGTCTCAAAACCATCTTCTGTATCTCCGTTAATATGTGCAGGCAAACAATTTGTGTGTTTCTCTCATACATGTGAACTATTTAAGCTGGTCATTGCTATTTAGAATGCCCATTCAAATATGCAGCTTCAGTTATTTGATGATGTGAACAAAGCAGTTATGCTTTCCTCAGCTAAATGATAGAATTCTTGATGCTTGAGATTCCTCATACCTTAGTATGAATAGGTGTAAATTGAATTTTGCACAGGTATGACATTTGAAAGCTGTAGAGTTTGATGTTTTGCCAGCTCTTTTGTATAGATTGTTGTATGCTGAATCTTGATCCAACGCATTATAGTATCTGGAAGTCATAAAGATCTGTTAAATGGTTGGCTGATTTAGCAGTTGTGTATTTTCCCAACCTCCAGGGTTACAAATGACAAATCCTTTAAGATATACTTTACTAGCACCTTAAAGTCATAAATATATTTTAAATTGTTGGCTCATTTAAGGGTTGCGCTCTTTCCCAAGCTCTTGGGATACAAATAATCAATCTGTTTAGTTTACTTTATTTTTTCTAGCGGTAATATGGCTGGATTTATTTCATTTTAATTTATTGTTTGGATTGAGAAATTGTAGGCTATAAATTGTTGGCTGATGTAGTGGTTGTGTTCTTTCCCAAGCACTAGAGTTACAAATAATCAATCTTTAAGGTTTGGTTTTTTTGTTCAAGCATACAATATTTGGAGTAAGGTAATATGGCTGAATTTATTTCACTTTTATTTTATTGCCTGCATTGAGAAATTTAAATGTGTTACTGCTTTCATTTGGTCACCATCTCTTTAATTAGGAGGTAGTATTGTTTGCCCTTTAGAGTTCATATTATGGTCTGGTAACTGCACCTTCACACTAGATTGTGATGCATTTGTTTTGTGGGAACTAGGTTGGTACGATGTGACAGTGCTTCCTGTGCATGAGTACAAGTGGACATTTAAGGAGGGTGATGTAGGTGTAATCTCAACACCAAAGCAAGGAACAGGTACTGTTTTCTGTATTTGTAATCACAAATCTGAAGAAATCATTGATTAGTTACTAACTCAAACTAAGATGTTGCTAAACAGGCACGTTTAAGAAGTCTGGTTCTGGGCTTGCAGTTGAAGATGAAGCTGAAGTTGATGTTGCAGGTCGAGTGGCAGGCACTGTTCGACGCTATATGCCAGTTGATACACGTGATCCTTATGGTGCAATCCTTCACTTCTATGTTGGCGATTCAAATGACGATAGCAGGTCTTTTTATCCATTAGAAATAAAGTATTTTCATTTTTCATTGCCTGCTATTAGCAAGTGTTGTATGCCTGAAATTTGTAAATTTTATGTGAGCAGGTTGATATGATCTTAATTTTTTAGTATGCATGATGCTGGAATTGGCTCAATGCACCACCATGAATGCATTTTTTTGATGCACATCTGAGATTGCTTTTGTTTTAATGCACAGCAGAGCAGATGAGGATCATATTTTAATGAAATTTCAAAAGAAGGGAATGTGGTGCCTAACAGTCCTTGGATCCCTTTCAACAATACAAAGAGAATATGTGGCTTTGCATTCATTTCGTCGTCTGAATGGTCAGGTAATGAATCAAGATCCTTATTAAATAGGTGGTTTTACTTCTATGTCCATGATCCTAATCTCCTAGATTTTATCTTTCATCTGATGCAGATGCAGAAAGCAATTTTGAATCCTAGGCCAGAGCACTTCCCAAATAACGAGGAGCAACCTCCAGCAATGCCAGATTGTTTTACGCCAAATTTTATTGAACATCTTCATAGGAGTTTCAATGCCCCGCAGCTAGCAGCTATTCAGTGGGCTGCTATGCATACAGCAGCTGGTACAAATGGAGTTGGGTCTGCTAGACGGCAGGAGCCTTGGCCCTTCACTTTGGTACAAGGGCCACCAGGGACAGGAAAGACGCACACAGTATGGGGAATGTTGAATGTTATTCACCTTGTTCAATATCAGCACTATTATGGTGCACTGCTTAAGAAACTTGCTCCTGAAAGCTATAGGCAAGCCAACAATAATGCAAACAGCACTGATGGTACTGGCACAGGATCGATAGATGATGTTCTCCAGAGTATGGATCGAAAACTGTTCCGTATGCTGCCTAAACTTTGCCCTAAACCACGGATGCTTGTGTGTGCTCCATCAAATGCTGCTACAGATGAGTTGCTACAGCGTGTTCTGGATCGAGGATTTATTGATGGTGAAATGAAGGTTTATCGTCCCGATGTTGCAAGGGTGGGTGTTGATTCACAAAACCGTGCTGCACAGGCAGTATCCGTGGAGCGTAGAACTGAAATTCTCCTAGGAAAGGGACGCGATGAAGTCATTGGTTATATGCATCAACTCCAGAGTAGGGAATTAAACTTATCTCAGAAAATCAGTGGGCTACAGAGAGAGTTGAGCGTGACAGCTGCTGCTGGCCGATCCCAAGGAACGGTTGGGGTTGATCCTGATGTGCTGGTTGCACGTGACCAAAATCGTGATCAATTATTGCAGAACCTTGCAGCTGTTGTAGAAGAACGTGATAAAGTTCTGGTGGAGTTGTCTCGTCTTTTTATTCTGGAAAGTCGCTTCCGTCCAGGTGGTGAATTTAATATGGAAGAAGCTCGGTCAAATCTTGAGGCGAGTTTTGCAAATGAGGCTGAGATTGTGTTCACTACTGTTTCTAGTAGCGGACGGAAATTATTCCAGCGCCTTGCCCATGGGTTTGATATGGTGGTTATAGATGAAGCTGCCCAAGCTAGTGAAGTAGGTGTACTACCTCCACTTTCACTGGGTGCTGCAAGGTGTGTTCTTGTTGGGGATCCACAGCAGCTGCCTGCAACGGTAATTAGCCAGGCTGCAGGCATGTTGCAGTATAGTAGAAGTCTTTTTGAGCGCTTCCAACAAGCAGGTTGTCCAACTCTGTTGTTATCTGTTCAGTATCGAATGCATCCTCAAATTCGAGATTTTCCTTCCAGATATTTTTATCAAAATAGACTTAGTGACAGTGAGAGTGTTACCAGGAGACCTGATGAAATCTATTATAAAGATCCTCTATTGAGACCATATTTATTTTATGATATAACTCATGGAAGAGAATCTCATAGAGGTGGTTCTGTTTCTTATCAGAATGTTCATGAAGCACAATTTGCTTTGCAATTATATGAGCACCTTCAGAGAGTTGCCAAGGCCGCATGTATAAAAGTTTCCGTTGGAATTATCACCCCATACAAGCTTCAGCTGAAATGTTTGCAACGAGAGTTTGACAGTGTCCTCAAATCTGATGAAGGGAAAGGTCTATATATCAATACGGTAGATGCCTTTCAAGGCCAGGAGCGTGATGTAATTATAATGTCATGTGTGCGAGCATCAAATCATGGGGTTGGCTTTGTTGCTGATGTTCGCCGCATGAATGTGGCACTAACACGAGCTCGCAGAGGACTTTGGGTACGATTACTTGTATTTCTTGTTGCAGCTAACTTCAAAGTTTTAAAAATTTATATTTGATTATGCCAAAAATAGTAGCTTCATTGACTATATTTTCACCGTTTTGAAAAATGTTCAGGTTATGGGTAATGCAGCTGCACTGAAGCAATCAAGTGACTGGTCAGCTTTAATTGAAGATGCAAAATCTAGGGGCTGTTTTATGGACATGGAATCTCTGCCTAGAGATTTTTTGGTTGTAAAGCAATCTTCTATTGCTTCATCTCAGGCCAGGGTTCCTCCCAGTCCTAATATGAGACCACCACGGTTGGGAGGCCTGATTCAGAGACAACCAGATGCACATGGAGATGTTCCAGGAATTGTCTGGATGAATGATGAAAGATCCAATTTAGTTGCCAAAAACGGGGCTTACAGAAATTCAAGGCCTAATTTGGAACATTGTTTGGAGGACGTTGGATCTGCCTCTGAGAAATCGAGGGATGCATGGCAACAGTCTTTGGCTAGAGCAGATAGGGTTGCACCAGAGGACCAACGAGGAAATGATCATCGGCCATCAATGCGATCTGACCGAACTGTGGGCAAGTATGTTTGAAAAAATGAAATGTCTTTTGTGGCTTGCTATATTCTGCTGCATTCTTCAGCAGCCAACCGAAAGACCTGTGACGTGTTTGAAAAAATGAAATGTCTTTTGTGGCTTGTTATGTTCTGCTGCATTTTCAGCGGCCGACAGAAAGACCTGTGATGCATATGGTTGAAAGAGGTTGCCCAATAAAGTTTACAGCTGAATTGCCAAAGGCTTCAAGATGACAAACAACAATGAACATGGAAAGTCTTAAGTTGTCTATGAAGATCCATGCAGCTGCATGCGTAGCCAGATTTTTTCAATCTTAATGGGCACTTGTTTTCTGATTTGTCAACACATTCTTTTACACTGTAAATATTTATACAAATTAAGGCTCCAAGATTTCCAAGCAAAAGGCTCAGCCAATTTTCCTTGTTACATTTCACAAATTCCATTTGATGCAGGAAATAGAAATTTACTGCACTGGACATGAAATGGACTCGTGTGTGTTAAGACTTCTGATGTAGAAAATGAAGGTTTATCACTTGTGCAGAATGAGACAATTCAAATTGCTCAGCATTATTTCCAGAGGTAGGAGTGAATGTGAAGGCCAACTCTCTGGAATGTCCAGTTGGCTGCTCTGTATACTACATCCTTGTTACTTGTAAATGGTTGCTTTCTGGAACTGAGGGCAAGATGCAATATTTATGCCCTTACATCTGTGTAAATCCAATCGGACAATAAAAAGTATTCTTTTATCAAATTTAGAGAAATCTTGTTTTTGCACTCAATATTTGTAGTTCTAATATTTCTATCATTTTTGATTCCCAAACCAGGTAGAATTAATTTATTCAGATGTTTGTTGCCTGTAAGTCTTCACCTAGTCTTTTCATTTTCTGCTGTTCAAGTTGTAATTGTATTTTCTGGAGCAGTTTCTTTCATGTGTTGCAAATTATGCAAGGATCTCGAGAGGGAGCATGTGCAAGCAGGGTTTGGACCTGGAGTATTGTCATGCAGCAGTTTTACTTCAGTGTGAACATAATTCTTTTATCACATTTGGAGACACAAAATATGACTCAATTTTCAAAAGACTTTCAAACAGGATGCTCAGCCTTTGTGAAACAAGCACTTTTTTGTTATCCAAGATCTCCTTTACATGTTGATGGGTATTTATCATCTCTCCTTGACTTACATTTGTTGAACATGGCATCTGCTTTAGATGCAACACATAAGTTCTTTGGTGATCAACAAGTTTTTAAATTTCTGTATCTAGTAAACATATTGTGTAATATAGGGTGTGAGTACGACGTTTTTCTTGGAGAAAATGTTATTGGTCTGCTGTTCTATGCTACAATTTAACGAAGAACATGTGCTTTGGGTGCATATTTGTATGACTGATCTATCTTTTTCTCGGAAAATATTATTTTAATCTACTGTTCTTAATTAAAGGGTGCTCGAGGATGATTGATCTTCCTATGCTCAGCTAGAATGCTCTCTGCAAGAATTTATCCTTTGTGTAATTCCGACAGACAGAACAGCTTCACTGGTAGACCAAAGCTAACGGACCAAGTAACTTCACCGAAGAGCCAGAATCCACTTGGTGGCTAATACGTTTTTCTGTAAAGTCTTAATGTTGATAGCAAGTTTGATCAACTGAAAAAATGCTCAAATAGTAGCAAAAGCGGACTTAAATTTTATTTATTTTCAACTGAACAGTAGAAAAAAGTAACAGTTTAAGACACTATTAACAGACTATAGATCTATAGGTTTCTGTATAACTGGGGCTATGAGCCCTTTACAGACTTCTGCAACAACGGGGATCAAACTATAGACGTTTTGACTGCTTTATGTTGCTGAGGGCTTATGGTATGCAGGTGGTTTAAGTCTGAGCGTGGAAAATAAACCATAGATTTAATATTTGTTAATGTCTGTGTTCTATGTTACAATTTAACGAACAATGTGAATTTTGGGTGCATATTTGTATGACTGATCTATCTTTTCTTGGAAACCATTATTTTAATCTACTGTTCTTAATTTAAGGGTGCACAGGGATGATTGATCTTCCTATGCTCAGCTAGAATGCTCTCTGCAAGAATTCATCCTTTGTGGAATTCCGCAAGACAGCAGCTTCACTGGTAGACCAAAGCCAATGTACCAAGCAACTTCACCGGAGAGCCAGAATCCACTTGATGGCTATAATACTTATCCTGTTATGTCCTAATGTTGATAGCAAGTTTGATCAACTGAAAAGTTCAAATAGTAGCAAAAGGCAACTTAAACTTTATTCATTTTCAACTGAACAGTACAAAAAAGTAATAGCTCAGTACACTATTAACTGACTATAGATCTATAGGTTTGGGTACAACTGGGGTATGAGCCCTTTGCAGACTTCTGGAACAACTGGGATCAAAATATAGATGTTTTGACTGCTTTATTTGCTCTGAGGGCCTATGGTATGCAGCGGTTTATGTCTTAGCATGGAAAATAAACCATAGATTTGATATGAATGGGTTGATAAACCCAGATTTGATCTGTTTCCACTCAGAAGAGTATGATAGATGATTGGTAGATCAATCCTTCCCTTTGCTCATTACTATAATGGCATTGGTGACATACAATTGAGACTCTATAGTGGTATGTCGTAGAATATGGCATGCCTGGAGGATGACCTTGGTGGGTTCTGGTCTGGTATGAATGAATTTGCACCTAGTAAGGTTGAAGACTGGTGGAGGGTTTGAGGTGTGGAATCCTCAAATGGAGCGTTGGTGGATATAAATTTGCTCAACGAATGTCTGTAGATCTGCAAAGGAGTAAAGGTGCTGTCACTTGGTGGAAGGATGCTAATGGTGGGTATAAAATTGCTCAACGAATGTCTGTAGATCTGCAAAGGAGTAAAGGTGCTGTCACTTGGTGGAAGGATGCTAATGATGAGCATCTGACTGTTCTGGCTTCTGACTGTTGCTCGGATGACTCTTCTCAGGCTGATGATGACTCACCTGAAGATGCTGCTCTTGTTGTTGATTTGGCCTCCTCAAAACCTGCGGATCCAACTCCACCTCTTGCTGTTGGTGTGACCCCCTTTGGCCGTGTGGACCCTTCTCCAACTGCTGCTCCTGTTCAGCTCCAACCTTTGGCTAACAATGTGTAGTGTTGTCAACACTGTACCTTGTGCTAATAGTGTCATAATGATAATTTCTCCACATCTCCTTGTGGAAATCCTAGCGATGTATTGTGTGGACGGTTGTTTGTTGGCGTAGGAAAGATTGTTCTTTAATGTCTTACTACCCTCCCCATGTTGTGGGTGAGTTGTCTACCTGCTCTTGATGTGGGTTACTAGCTGTTCTGCTAGTGTGCTGATAATGGTTTGTTCTTGACTTTGTTGTAAATGACCCTTTTGGTCTGTCTATGTAATGGCCAACGCCCTTGTTTTGCTTCTGTTTAATATCAAGAACTATACCACTTGAAAAGTTGAATCAACATTGCCCACCTACAAATCTGATTTGGATTTGATGTAGAGCAGGGGTAGGGGTGATGTCAAAGTCCCAATCAACAACATAGAAGGGCATTTGGGTCATCACACAACATACTTCTTTCACAAATCCTTATTAGTGCTTGTAGCCCTCCAAACATGCTTATTCCTCCATAACTTTTGAAGTAGACATGATAACCAGTATGTGGCCGTTGTTTAAGATACTCATTTGGCTCTTCTAACACATATCTTAAAATGGGATAGGGATACTTTGGAGTGTTTAGGTCAAGTAATAATTGGCCTCGTTCTAATTAGGCTTAATTGGCATTTAGGCTTACACACAACTTAGGGCTTGACCTCCAAAAGACTTCAAAAGATGTTCAAGAAATGTTTGGGGCTTTAGACAAGGTCCATAGTCTCCATAAAACATCCCCACACCAATCCAATCCACTCTTGATGAGACACAATGCAAATTATGATTTCTTTACAAGGGTTTCAGCCTGCTACACGAGGATAACATGCTTTCAATTCCTCACCACACGTGCAATCCTTTCCTCATGCTTCTGCAACTTGGACACAATGAAGAATACATCAGTGCAGACCCTTTTAATTCCTCACCACACGTGCAATCCTTTCCTCATGCTTCTGCAACTTGGACACAATGAAGGATACATCAGTGCAGACCCTAAACACAAATTTTTATGAATTTTCACCTATCCAAATAAGAGAAATTGATTTTTCTCTCACACTGGAAACCCTATGGCAGGGTTATACCTGTCAACACCAAAATTGCAATAATTTTTGCAAAACTCAACAAAATGACTTCCAAAAAAAAATGAAAAGTTTTGTTTTTCATATCTTTATCATTTACATGTCTGAAATTGACCGCATAAGGTCGTACAAACATATTAAAGAAATCATATTCTTCTTCTTCAAACTTCTTCATACACCTCATGTTGTTTGCCATACATGCCATTCATTATTTCCCAAAATCTTTGGCATTACCTCAACCTCACTCAACCATTCATTTTTATTTTTGAATTGCTCACCCACTATGTTCTCCTTGTCATCAACATTCTCAACTCTTGGTTCTTCTCTTGAGAACCATGTTATCTCCTTACCCTCCATAACTATCTTCTCTCCTTGGACTATCCTATCCTTGAGTCCTCTACAACTTCTTGTGCCGTCACTTCCTCTTCCTAAGTATCACCCACTTCAACATCAATGCCACTATTACTTTCATTAGTTTGAGTAAATTCAAAAGAAATTTCTTCCACTTATTTTTCAACTGATTTTTTAAACAACATTGTATTTTCAAAATTTGTTACCTCATCTATTACCTCATTTGTCTTTTCTCCACATTGTGGTACAACCTTCTCACTTAAAAGCAAAATTTCAATTCCTATGCTCTCATCCTTCAAGGTTGTTAATATGCATATTTCTCCCCATCCTTTTCCAACTCATATGCGTTGTGTTTCTTGTTATACTTTGCTATCCTACTATGATGCCACAACCTTCCAAACACAAGGTGACATACATCCAAATGCATAATATCGCAAACTATTTCATCCTTATAAGGACCTATGTGAAACTCAATGTTGCATTGCTCACTTATAGTTACTTGGAATACTTGTTTTAAGCCAAGTCACTGAATAGGGCGCGAGGTGTTGTATTCTTTCCAAACCCAATTTATCTATCATATATTCAGAAACACTATTATCCATGCAAATATTTGAAATCACAACTTGACAACATTTACCTTTGGATTTGCATGTAGTATGGAATAATATTTCCTTTGCCAATTTGCTTAGTTTCTTGGCTGCCATTTTTTCCTCTTGTAACATCTTTCTCATTTCTTCCTCCTGTAGCTTTTCTGCCAATTTGAACAATGTATTTAATAATATTGATGCCCTTTGCCCATCTTTCTTTTATTTAGAGTCATCTTTCCAAAACATAGACTTCCAAAACTTTCCTTGCCTAGATCTTTGTGCTCTAATACCAATTTGATGAAGAGCAGGGGTAGGGGTGATGTCAAAGTCCTAATCAACAACTTTGGGTCGTCACACAACATACTTCCTTCACAAATCCTCACTAGTCCTTGTAGCTCTCCAAACATGTTTATTCCTCCATAAATTTTGAAGTAGACATGATAAATGAAAGGTTGACATTGTTTAAGATACCCATTTGGTTCTTCTAACACATATCTTGAAATGGGATAGGGTTACTTTGGAGTGTTTAGGTCAAATAATGACTATCCTCATTCTAATTAGGCCTAATTGGCATTTAGGCTTGCCACACAACTTAGGGCTTGACCTCCAAAAGACTTCAAAAGATGGTCAAGAAAGGTTTGAGGCTTAAACAGGGTCCATAATCTCCATAAAACATCCCACACCAATCCGATCCACTCTTGATGAGACTCAATGCAAATTATGATTTCTTGACGAGGGTTTTGACCTGCTACATGAGGATAAGCCTTCAATTCCTCACCACACGTGCAATAGTTCTCCTATACTTCTGCAACTTGGACACAATGAAGAATACATCAGTACAGACCTTCACACAAATTTGTATGAATTTTCACCATGCCATATAAGAGAGATTATTTTTTCTCTTCACTTGAAATCCTAGGGCAGGGTTATACTTGTCAACACCAAAATTACAATTTTTGCAAAACTCAACGAAATGAATCCCAAACAAAAAGGAAAATTTGTGTATTTCATATCTTTATCATCCACTTTCCTAAAATTGACCGTACAAGATCGTACAAATTTGTATCAAACAAGTTTCTTGCTATAAAATAGTAAAAAATTGAAAATGACAATCACTAATTTGATCATAACTTTCACAAAACATAACGAAATTGAGTGAGACCACTTGAAAATGAATTTAGATTCATAGTACCATCTTTTTCAAATAATTTTAGATCCTTAAAAATGAAGTATAGTCCATACAAATCCAAATAACAGCCTGCCATGTGAGGAAAGTACAAAAATTGTGAACAAAAACACGACTTTCTCCTTTTTCCTTTATCTACAATCCCCCAAATTCAATTTTGAGTACATATTTAACCATATCCAATTGCTCAACCGACCATAACTCCCTTTGTTATGACTAAAGACAATTTTACAAGATTTGTTGCATTTTGACAACCTTGCAACTTGACAATTTTGACAACTTTGCATGAAACTTTCCAAAATGAATCCAAATGATCCCAAATGGTCTTAAATGACCTTATTTAATCAAATCTATCAAAACAAAACAAAATTCAAAATTAATGACTGAAATATATATATATATA
>MU226251.1:2003303-2028961 GCA_018584345.1 Thuja plicata
ATAGTCATCGATATGTGACGCAAGGTAGGTCAGTATGAGGGGCCTAGGGCTCTCCCAAGTACCAAACCAACCTTGCAGACACAAATAATGTAGAAGCAACAACACACAGAGTGAGAGAAGGAACAAAAAATATCTTTTTATTTCATTAATTGATCAAACTCATTACATGTCAGGATGTAAGGCCTTCCCGATTTTGGCCATATGCATTCAGTGAATTACAAAATGATCTTCATACATGCGAGGTCACATACCTGCCTTTCAATTGTCTCAATAGATAATCTTATATCCAATTCTCCTATCCTCTAAGAACTGATGCCTAAACTAAAATATAGAAACAATTATATACAAGAGTCCACCAAAGAGGTTGGCGCTCAAATCCATAAGAGAGACCCAGATTTAGGTCCACACAGATCCCAATGAGAGAACCCACATTAATTACGCCACATAAATTAAATGTAGAAGTCGGCCAGATCAGGATAAACAACTCGGGAAGACCATCACGAGCAACAATAACCACTCGGTAAAAGCATACTCGAGCAATATGGACGAATCGGTAAGAACATACTCGAGCCACAAAAAACTAACTCGGTAAAAGCACAACTGAGCAACAAAAACTAACACACCTCGAGACCCGTCAGTAAAGCAAGACAGAAAGGATACCCGAGCAATAGGGTAATTGAGCACTTCACCGAACAGTCTCCAAACCAGCTAAAGAACAAAAGCAAATATATTTTTGGTTGAGCAGGATTTCCAAGGACCTAAGATGCTCCTGCATCAATATGCCTCTCATATATATATATATATAGTGAAGAGAAGGCATGGATATGAAGAGACATGCCTTCACGGGAACTAAGTTCGCATGGAGACATGCCTCTCCATAGACATTCTCCTTCATAACACAAACTAATAATATCAGTTTTAAACAAAACTGCTGTACATCAACGATAATGCATAAACCAATATATGAATCAGTATTATTAATGATGTATAGACCAATGCTTAGTAATCAGTATTACTACCAATACATAGCCAATACTTAGTAATCGATATTGCTATCAATAGAAAGAACAATACTTAGTATCGGTGTTCATTATCAATACAAAAAACAATACTTAGTATCAAAGTATACTAATAACCGATACTTATTACTATGTAAACATCAATACTAATTATCGATGCTTGTTCGTTGATACTATATGCAATTTGGTATATATATTAATCAATCGATAGATATAATCAACTTAGCATAATTGATACTTTAATAAATTTAATTCTATATATTATAATTTGACACACACACACACACACACACACAACTCAATTTTAATCAAACTATAATAATCATCATTTATATGTATATATGGTTTCATTGATTGGATTTCTCCGACCAAAACTACAAATCATTAACATTTTCATTTATTTGTAATTCATTTTTTATGTAATATTTAATATCCTTAGTATAGTTTTAAAAAAATACTTAGTAATTTATTTTAATTATTTAATTATTTTACTATATAAATATTATATGTCATAAAAAAATGACATTACTCCACTTGAGTGGGAGTGACACAAAAAAATAAATTTAATATTTTTGCGTCTCCCAAATCATCTTCAAGGAGGCATGCTTTTTTTCTTCAAATATTTGGAATACCAATGATAGCTTTGGGTTCCAAAATCAGCTTTGTTTCATCATTAAGTGGATGATGAAAGTGTAATTTTTTATCCAAGGACTTCTTTTATATACAGGTTTTCAACCTCTTCCACCCTCTTTATGATCACATTTGGCCCGTAATTTATCATTTATATTTTTTCACACCACTTTCTTGAGAGAAAATAGGACCTTGTGAAATACCATGTCTCGCACACCAAAAAATCTCTCTAAATGGTAGTGATCAATATAAACTTTTTTCTAGTTTTAGGATTGTTGTAGGCTCTCCTTTAAGTGCATTCACAATAACCAAGCTTTGTTGAACCAAATCTCTAGCCCCCAAGAACTCTAGTATCCAAAAGAATAAAATTCATGAATGAAAGAGCATCGTAACATCATAACCATAGAGTCTTTTCAAATGAGCCATATCTATAAACATGTGATGGGTAGAATTGCAACAAAACTCCACCAAGTAGAGTCATCTAACACAAGTTGTTTGTTGTTTTCTAACATAGTTCCTCAAATGCCCTTACATTCATTTGTTCACAATTTTGGTTTGCTCATTGATTTGAAGATAATATGTAGTGCTCGGGGTCCATTCCTTATTTGTCAATCAAAAGAGGTTTAATGAAAACAACTCAAATCTATTGCACCATTATTCACAATAATTCTTTCCAGCCAATGTAGTCAAAGTATCTTTTCTAAAGAACAAATTAGCCACTTGTGAAGCTTTTACTCTCAAGATGTAGAATGAAAATGAACATACTTATTGAGTTTATTTACAATTACATAGATACAATATTTACATTGCACTTTTGGAGGTTTTATGACGAAATCCATAAAGATGCTATTTCAATTTTGATTAGAATGAGTAAAGTTTGCGATAAACCAAAATATAAAAATACATGCTATGTTTGATTTTGTTCACTAACCAAACTTTCCCTAACATGCCTCAAAACATCAATTTTGTGCACCTTCTATGAGATCACTCTCTTATTTGGTTATATGTTTTGTAGAGCCTTAGATGACCAATAAGTGGTGTGTCATGACATGCCCTCAAAATTTTCTCCATGTTTTATTGTTGAATAAGATGCACTCGATCCTTTAAAAGAATGAGTTCATCGACCACCTTGACCTATGATATTGTAAGTTGAGAAAATGTGTTCTTGACATATTTAGGTAGTACAAAAAACTTCCAATTAGTGCAAGCACACACACATGTGCACACACACACACACATAATAGAGTACAAATCAGGAGAAAGTATCAACAACCACTTTATTATTTCCCACACGTAATGTTAAAATCATAGGCTTGTAGGTTGCACATTTTTGTTGTCGATCATTCAAATCTTTTAATTGAGGAAGTACTTCAAATTATTATGATTCTTTTTCACCACATTTTTTTTGCAAACCAAATATTGCCTGAATTTTTCTAGTGCATTGATGATGACCAACATCTCCTTACCATATGTAAAAAAGCTCCCAAATATCCAAAATAAGATGTGAACTCATTACCTTTTTAAGCTTGTCAAAACTACTCTATGCTAGAATGCTAGAAGAGAAGGCCTCCTTCTTTGTCATATTTGTAAATGGGGTTGCAAGTTATTAAAGTTCATTGACAAACATATAGTAGATACAAAGTCCCACAAATCCTCTAAATCATGACAAAGTCCTGGGTTGAGACCAACCCTTGGTGATTTTCTCATCTATGCTAACTCCTTGGACATTAATATTATGTCCCAAATATAATCTCAGTCAAATTGAGCTAACATTTGGATGCTTTTATGTAGAATGAATATTGTCGTAGTATGCGAAGCACTTCATTTACGTGCCTTTAAGTGGTAATCTATCATAAATTTGTGGATGCACAACAAATTATTCTTAAATAGACATATGGAAGTAGGGAGGTCAAATAGAATGACTAACCCTTCAAGAAGTGTGACACATGCAGAACACTTGGGACAAGTGTGAAGACACGTACGTGTCAAGTATCTATGAAGTGAGAAAACTAAACAACTAAGTGAACTTTAGCTAGTGTGAATAGGACTACTAGGTGTAGAAAATGGATAAAAGACAACTAGATGCAAAACTATACTTTTTCTACTAACAATCCCCTTAGATGTATACATAAGGATTAGAAAACTATAAATTGAGTCTTGACAACATTGTATGATAAGGTACTCATGTACAAAATAAAATCCTCTCACAAACATAGTAAAGGAGAAAATATAGTGTGAAAAAATCATCTCCAAAACATATAACTATATAGAAAGGAAGGACTCAAGATCCCCACAAGGAAAAATTCCTTCACCCCAAGTAACTTGCACAATACAAGATAACTAAGTGATGCTAAATGTTTGGTGAAGATGCTTGTAACCCGACCCTTAATGTGCGAGTAATTTAAGGATATATAAGATGTCAAATGAAGTGCATATGAATCTCGATGTGCTTCATCCAATAATGCTCAATTGGGTAGTGTGAAATATGTATGACACTTTTATTATTACACCAAAGTATAGTTGGATGATCTAATAGATGACCAAACTCTCCCGTAAGTTGTCAAAGCCATAGTACCTCATGGCTAACAAGAACTACTCCTTAAAACTTAGCTTTAATGGATGATAATGCAATAACATTTGGCTTCTTACAAGACAATGCAACTAAAATAGAACCAAGACAAAAAAAGTCAGAAGTGAACTTCTAAGAATCAACATCTCCTACCCAAATAACAAGGTCTTCACTAGCCCAGGGAATATCGTATCACGCACATGCATATTGGGGGATATTATATCCAAAAAATCTGATGCAATTAATTGGGAATATAATAGGGATACCATGGAATTTTAAATGTGACAGAGGAATACAATATTCAGAGGCATATTTTATTCAACAACACCGAGAAGAACGTAAGAAGTAGCGGTAAAAATCATTGACAATCTAAAATTTGAAAACAAATTTCTAGGGAAATGGCTAAGCAACAAGAAAACTATTTTGATTTTCCAAATTTTGAAGTGGAAGGAAACTAGCAACAAAGGGAAAGTACCTGCAACTTCAAGCCATTTACAGTTTTAGGAGCCACATACAGATTTCAATCATAGGTGCACAACATTATATCTGTAACTTGTAGCTTTATAGGTTCCATTTACTCATTTTCATATGTAACTTGTTTCCTTATGCAATATAAGACAACTCTTGTGCTATACATTATCTTCTGCACATGGACCATGGCCTATTTTTGTTATTTTCAATGCATTCAAAGGGCTTTTAGAAGGAAGATTATCCATTGTTGATGAGCATTTGGGTAATTATTTATTTATTTATATAGATAACTACCAAAGGAGGTAGCTCCCTTACAAGCTAACCAAGCTCCATTACAAGCTAACCAAGCCCCCTTACTGGCTTGATGAATAAGCCTCATCAATATCTTCCACAAGGAGATTCGCAGTCTAGATCATATTCCCCTTCCTCTATGTCGAAGGTTTCTTTTAGTTGTCCAACATCCAAATTTGCAAAAATAGTATCAACTAATGGTAGAGGTGAGTACATCCATTTGGCTACAATATGGTAACCATCAACCAATACATTGATCCTCTTAAGCTGAGAGACATAGAAAATATTACCATTATTTTCCACAAATTTGGAAAATAGAGTAATGTCAAGAATGACCAGTCCTTCAAGAAATAGAGTCAGAGCTTGAACAACTTTCTTATTCTTGGCCACAACTTGAGCATCAAAAACTCCAACAATAAAACCCTTTTTACGATCTTTTTCCATTTGCATCATAGTCACTGAAACAACATGTTTATACTCATCACAAAACAATGCATCCACCATAATTGAATCCTGCCAACATGCTCTAAAGGCTTCAACCACCATGGTAAGGAATCTTTCCAGCAAGACTCCATTGTGGTAGTGGTTGGATGAAATTGGCCCAATGAACTTCTTGATCGCAGGCAATAGGGATTCATCTTGGAGCTTGGACAATATTTGTAGCTGATTATAAATGTTGTTCTCCCCACAAATCCAATATATACCAAAGTGAACTTGTCCTACTATACTTATCCCTTATTAAACTCACAATAAATTGCTGCTATTCGATATACAAATCTTCATTCTTTGCTCCTTTTATAGACAAAACCCCTCTCTTGTCTCCTCTCTAATGAAGGAAATTCAAATCTCATCCTTCCCAAAAAGATAGGGAACAAATTTTAGCATAATCTGTTAACTGTGCACTTGTAATAGGCGTATATGTATTATAAATTCTATCTTAGGCTGAAAACAAATTTGAACCTATTCAATTCAGATAACTATGCTCTGCATTTCCAGAGCACGGTCTAGATATGTATAGGGGAACCCACTGTAGCATATGGGAGCTTTCCCAAATTTTTAGAGAACAGTACTGTTTCCCTTCCCCATATAGTCCTTTTTGTCATTCTTTAATCAAATCTCTCATGTTCTCTATATGGGAGTAGTTCTCTGTCTTCCTCAATTATCTTCACTAGTTCAGGCCATACTTTAGGATTATCACTTGTTAATGATTTGTAGCTTTGGTCGGATATTTCCAATAAATTAAATCATATACACATATAAATGATGATTATTATAATTATGATTGAAATTGAGCAATATATATAAATATGTCTGTATATATATAATATTTGAGTGCCTCTTTATTATTTATATATATATATATATATATATATATATATATATATATACATATGTATGTATACACTATATATATACATAATAATATCAATCAAATTATAATATATATAATTGAATTGATTAAAGTATCTATTATGCTGAGTCAATTATATATATCGACTGATTAATATATACCAAATTGCATATAATATAAATAAACAAGCATAGATAATTAGTATCGATGTCTACATAGTAATAAGTATCGGTTACTAGTAAACATCGATACTAAGTATCGTGTTTTGTATTGATAATGAATAGCGATTACCAAGTATCGGTTATGTATTGGTAGTAATACCGATTACTAAGCATCGGTCTATGCATTGTTAATAATACCGATTCATATATCGATTTATGCATTATCGTTTATGCACAACAGTTTTGTTTAATACCAATATTATCAGTTTGTGTTATGAAGGAGCATGTCTATGAAGAGACATGTCTCCATGTGAACTTAGTTCATGTGAAGGCACGTCTCTTCATAGGCGTGCCTTCTCTTCACTATATATATCATATGAGAGGCATATAGAGAACAATCAAGTGCATTAATTTGAAAGTGCAAGATAATAATTGATATGTTCTCTCATATATATATATATATATATATATATATATATTCAGAATATAATTGTCTAATAATATATATGTGTCTGTGCGCGTGTGTGTGTGTGTATAAAGTATTTCAATCATTATTAAATTGTGAGAAATAACATAATTCAAATTAAGATTCCTTCTACCCTCAAATCTGATCAAAATTTAACATGGTATCAAAGCTAGTGTGAGAAAAGATCCGATCATATTTCCAAAAGAATTCTAGTCTACATTTAAATTTCCTAGAATCTTATTGAACAAAATGGTGACTGATGTTAGACCCGAGGATTGACTTGAAGGAGCTACAAATTTTTTAGTTTGGAAATTCAGAATAATGCTCACACTAAAATAACATGATTTAAATAGCTTTGTGGAGAAAGCAATACCAGAACCTGATGAGAAAAATGAGAAAATCCGATGGATAATGAACAACAACAAAGCTATGAAATTAATGGTGGATGGAGTAAAAGACCATATAATTCCAATTATATCAAAATTAGATACAACATATAAAATGTTTTTGACTCTAGAAAATATGTGAAAATTTATTAAGGAGAGACTATTACCTCATACTTCTTGAGGATAATTGAGTTAAGGAACCAAATATCCACAATTGGTCATACATTTGATAGAAAATAATTGACCATGCTAGCCCTCAACAAACTTCCTACGTCATGGGAATCATTCATTCAAGGAATAAGTGCTTGACCCAAATTTCCAAAATTTGATCGATTGAAGAATGACTGTATTCAAGAAGAGTCACGATTGATCACTAGAGAAATTGAGTTAAATTCCACAAATGAAGACATTCAAATCCTAAACACTCAAACTCACAAAAGAGGAAAGAGATCAAATCCCAAGAAGAGGAAATGAAAGAATCAAAATGAAAAGTGCTCATTAAAAAAGAGGGACCTATCTAAAGTACAATTCTTTAGATCTGATAAATATGGTCATCTCACCATGAAATGTTTGGATAGGCTCAAGCCTTAGGCGGCTTCAATTCTTGAAGTAAAGACAAACATGGATTCCAAACAACATGTATTATATTCATCTCTATCCAGTAAGGTATCAACCTTAATACTTGGATCATAGAAAGTGGGGCATCTCGACATATAACAGGATTTAGAGAGCACATGGACTCATTAACATAAGACTCAAATGAAGAAGTCACAATTAGAGATAACACCAACTACCATGTGAAAGGTATTGGAACTTTCACTATTCAACTAAAGTCAGGACTATCTCTTCAACGAACGGATTTTCTATTTTCACCCGATATCAAACATATTTTGTCTCCATTTCCGTACTTGAGGACAAAGGATACCAAATTACCTTTATGGATGGGAAATTTCTAGCTTGGACTAAGAATTCAAACATCAAGAAGGCATATACAATTGGTTTTCGACATGGATGTATATAGAAGCCTTTCTCTTCTCCTTGACAAGCATTAATCCATGAATCTTCTAACACATGCGATCCATAGCATAGAAGATTAGGAAATCTCCATTTTTGTGCTCTACCTTCTATAGAGAAAATGGTAACATGATTACATAAGCTAAGTCAAGAGAATGAAGGAATATGCAAAGGGTGTGCTTTGGGAAAGAACACTAAGGGAACATTTCATAATAGTGAAAGCAGATTTAAAAATGTATGAAAAAATATTCATTATAATTTATGTGGACCAATGTCAACACCCTCAAGAGGATTTTTGTACTATGTTATTTTGGAAAATGATTATTCTGGGAAGACTTTGTAGGATTTGAGAAATACAAATCCACAGAACCTGAAGAACACCTGCATGCAAATACCTATTACAAGAGAGAAGCAGAAAGGAGGAAAAACAAAACTTAGATTTACTCCAAAATGTGAGAGCAAAAATTGTATTCCAAGTTATGAAACAATAATTAAAAGTTCGACCTTAAAAAGGTGAACGAAACCCTAAAGGAAATAAAATCTAGGTCGCACATTAATAATTAATATAAATATTAATTATAATGCACCTAAGAGACAACTTAAGCAATAAAGAGTAATAAAACACCTTAATTAATTAAACCAATATGATTTAATTAATAAGCATAAAAGATGATTACCCTAATACCCCCCCTTAAGCTAAGCTCAGGGGGTAAGCTACCATAACACAGCTATGAAAGCAAGAAATGGGTCCCAACAACAAGGCTTGATCAGGTACCCAATACAAGGAAATCTCTGTAAACCAGAGACAAAGGAGAAAAACCAGTGGGAAAAACTCCTCTCCAAAAAGAGATAGAACAAACATGCTAAAAAAAAACATGAAGGAAGGAAGGCCTCAAGAAGACCCCCCAAGGACAACTTCTGTCACCCCAAGCATAGAACACAACTAAAGATAGCGCGGAGATGCAAAAGGTTTAGTGAAGATGTCAGCAACCTGTACTGCAGTGGGAATGTATTCCAAAATGAGAACACCTTCCTAAATCAGCCGGCGGATGAAATGCATATGAAGCTCAATGTGTTTAGTGCTCTGATACCATGTAGGATTTGAGAAATACAAATCCACAGAACCCAAAGAACAAATGCATGAAAATACCTGTTACAAGAGAGAAGCAGAAATGAGGAAAAAGCAGAACTCAAAATTACTCCAAAATGCGAGAGTAAAAATTGTATTCCAAGTTATGAAACAATAATTACAAGTTCAACCTTAAAAAGGTGAATGAAACCCTAAAGGAAATAAAAGCTAGGTTGCGCATTAATAATTAATATAAATATTAATTATAATGCACCTAAGAGACAACTTAAGAAATAAAGAGTAATAAAACAACTTAATTAATTAAACCAATATGATTTAATTAATAAGCATAAAAGATGATTACTCTAAAAGACTTGGATATGTTTTTTAAAGTGTAAAGAGTAAAATGAAGTCCTTAAAATGTTTATGGAATTCAAGGCTCTAGTAGAAAATGTATCTGATTAAAATATCAAAGTACTAAGATCAAATAATTGGGGGGGAATACATATATGATAACTTTAAATATTTTTTTAATGATGCTGGGATTAAGAACTAGTTAAATTTTCCTTATAACCCTCAACAAAACCGGGTATCAGAAAGGAAAAATAGGACTATTGTAGAAGCAACCAAAGCCATGATGCATGATAAAAATATACACACCTCATTCTGGGCTAAAGCCTCTAGTACTGCTATTTACATTCAAAACAGATGTCCTCATTCCTTACTTGATAACAAAACCCCAGAAGAAGCATTTACAGGAATAAAACTTAACCTAGGTCACTTAAGATTTTTTGGTTGCCCTATTTACATTCACATTCCTAAAGAGAAAATATATAAATTAGAACCCTTTGGGAAAAAGGGAATCTTTTTTGGATATAGTGAGACCTCTAAAGCCTATAGAGTCTATATTTAGGGAAAAAGACAAATTTAAATAAGTAGGGATGTAATATTTGAAGAAGATGTTGCATTAAAAATATCTAAGGACGTAAATGAAACATATGATGAATTTACTTCATGTATTGAGAAAGACCACACCTATGAGATACAAAGGGACACTCATGAACCAAGAGAAGTCAATGATCATATTGAACCTATGGACACTACTGATAAACTTAGACTAAACAAGAAAAAACCTCTATGGGATAGGAAAATGATTGAAGAGGGTGATAAATATGCAACACCACAAGGAGCTTTCAGAGAAAGTAAAAGACCTAATAGATTCTGCATTTATGTTGCACCCATGAGAGAAATCATTGATTCATAACCTTCTAATGTTGAGGAAGCCTTGCAACATCAAAATCGGAAAGAGACCATGATAAACGAGTATAAATCTATAATGAAGAATTATGTCTGGGAAATTATACCTAGACCTAAGGACAAAGTAGTTGTCTCCTCTAAATGAATCTTCAAAATAAAACATGTAGTAGATGGAAGTGTAAAAAAATGCAGAGAAAGATTTTTCGCTAGAGGTTTCTCTTAGAAAGAGGGAATTTGTTATGAAGAGAAATTTGCACTTGTTTCTAGATATACCTCAGTAAGGGCTGTGATTTCTATCGTTGCATCAAATGGATGGAAAATCCACCAAATGGATGTAAAGACCGCATTCCTAAATGGAATTATAGAGGAAGAAGTATACTTGGAACAACCTAAAGGATTTGTAGTGCATGGAGAACACTTTCATGTTTGCAAATTAAAGAAAGCGCTGTATGGAATCAAAAAGGCACCCTGAGCTTGGTATGAAAGGATAGATCACTACCTATCAGGACTTGGTTTCTCCAAGATTGATGCTGATCCAAATCTCTACTTCAAGGTAGTAAATGGAGATATGTTGATTCTTATTCTTTATGTTGATGACTTGTTGATCTCAAGGGAAGATCATCTCATCACCAATTGTAAACAAGATCTTGCATCCAAATTTGAGATGAAGGACTTGGTATTCTTCACTACTTCCTTGAACTAGAAGTTTGGTAGCAAGATAATAATATTACATTAAATCAAGGGAAATATAGTAATTGACATTTTGAAAAGATTCAGAATGATGGATGCAAAGCCTATGTCTACACCCATGGAAACAAACTTACACAAGCTGAGAGAAGCAAATATAATCTCATAATCAAAAGATCCCACCCTCTACCATCAGATGGTTGGATCACTAATATATTTAGTAAATACTAGACCAAATATTTGTTATGCTGTAAATACACTCAGTTAGTTCATGTGTGAATCTAAGCAGATACATTTAGTTGCAAAAAAACACATTTTAAGATAGCTTCGTGGAACAATTGGATACAACCTTAGGTATAAGGATGTAGATCTAAACCTACATGGATATATAGATACGGATTGGGTTGGAGGTATAGTAGATCATAAGAGAACTTCAGGGTGTTTCTTCAGCTTAGGTTCAACTATGATATCCTGGTTCAGCATGAAGCAATCTTCAGTTGCACAAAGATCCATAGAAGCAGAGAACATTGCAGCATCTACAAGGGAATGAGAGAAATATGGTTAAGAAAAATCCTTTTAGGATTGTTTGGACAATCTTTAGATCCCACTATCATCCATTTTTATAGCCTGAGTTGTATAAAGCTTTCAGTGAATCTTGTATTCCATGACAGATCTAAACATATTGAAATGCTTTATCACTATGTTAGAGACATGGTGGAGAGAAGGAAAATCTAATTGAGATATATTAGTGTTGAAGATCAAACAAGAGAAATTCTCACCAGGCCTATCACCAAAACAAAGGTAGAATACTTCAGAGGTAAACTTGGTATGGTTAAAATATAAATTCTGAGATTGAATCTCAGTATCCTTGATCATTGTACAAATATAAATACTATTTTTGTTTTTTTATGGCCCCCTGTGTGTATCATCTAGAAGTGATGACTTCCTAATGTTATCACTTGTATTTTTGGCGGTTATTACAAAGTGACGACTTTACAATAACTTAACTATCTATCATGATAGATATCATATGGTTGATATCTGAGCTCATATCATGATAGTTCATGGCAAGATACCGAGTTCTTAATATCCATGGACATGCCATATACATACCCCAATGGTAGGAAATCATATGGTTGATGCCAGTGCACATAACATAATGGATAGTGTGAGAAAATTGGTGAATATCATAAGTGTTGATATTTGTAGACCATTGCTCCCGATATCATGAGATGATATCTTTATGGTGAATATCGTAAGTATTGATATTTGTAGACCATTACTTCTTAATGTCATGAGTTGAAATCCTTATGATGAGTATAAACAAAAATGATATTTGCATTACTTTGAGGTAATAATCATTCCACATTATGTGTGGACTCTATTGTATTATGTATTCTCCTCCCTAGCTAAGAGGGAGTGTTAATGATTTGTAGCTTTGGTCGGAAAAATCCATTCAATGAAATCATATACACATATAAATGATGATTATTATAATTATGATTGAATTTGAGCAATATATATATATATATATATATATGTATGTATGTATAAGTAAATAAATAAATAAATATAATATTCAAGAGCCTCTTTATTATATATATATATACACACACTATATATATATATATATATACATAATATTATCAATCAAATTACAATATATAAAATTGAATTGATTAAAGTATTGATTATGCTAAGTGAATTATATATATCGACTGATTAATATATATACCAAATTGTATATAGTATCAATAAACAAGCATAGATAATTAGTATCGATGTTTACATAGTAATAACTATTGGTTACTAGTAAACATCGATACTAAGTATCGTGTTTTGTATTGATAATGAATACCGATTACTAAGTATCGGTTATGTATTGGTAGAAATACCGATTACTAATCACCGGTCTATGCATCGTTATTTATACCGATTCATATATCGGTTTATGCATTATTATTTATGCACATCAGTTTTGTTTAATACCGATTTAATTGGTTTGTGTTATGAAGGAGCATGTCTATGGAGAAGCATGTCCCCATGTGAACTTAGTTCACATGAAGGAATGCCTTTTCATAGGCATGTCTTCTCTTCACTATGTATATATATCATATGAGAGGCATATGGAGAACAATCAAGTACAATAATTTGAAAGTATAAGATAACAATTTATTTTTTCTCTCATATATATATATATATATATATATATATATATATATATATATTCANAGTATAAGATAACAATTTATTTTTTCTCTCATATATATATATATATATATATATATATATATATATATATTCAAAATATAATTGTTTGACAATATATTTATATATATAAATATAAATATATATAGCGAAACATACATCTTGCAAAATAGAGATGTCTTTTCTATTTCGTAAAAAACAAAATTTGCACCCTCTGAAATAGTGACATCTTCACTATTTCGCAAGAAACAAAATTAGCACTTTGTGAAATAGTGAAAAGAATGTGATACATACATGTGGTTTGAATTTTTTTATTATAATTTTATCCATTACTTAGTCAACTGATAGGTACATGTGGATTGAAATACAGATGGATCCAATGGTGAATATGGAATATGCAATTGTCACAGGTGAAGAAAATTCCATTGTTGGCATAATCATTTATAAAAAATGTTGTACACTTGCTGACATCCATCATGAAATTGTGGATGATGAACTCATTGAATATCCATTCGATTTTATCAGTGGCCGTGGGCATCCTTTAAATATAAAGAAAGAAAAAAAAGGAAAGATACAACACAACTTATAGGCATTAAGAGGAAACATGACATAGTAGATGTTGGAATGTTGGAGTCAAATATGGCGGAAAGTAGACCAAACCATCAAAAAAATAGAGAGATTGTTGAGGAAGGTATGCATAAATAACCAAGATTTGGACATGGATCTCGAGTCAGTGGAACAAAGCATAATTGTTGATCCTAATGTATTGGCATCTTGGAATCAAAGAGTGAATAGTTTAATGGAATAATTTATGGAGGAGAAACTTACTATCAAAGTATATTTTCAAAAGGGAGAATCTAAGATAAAGATCCATTGTGAAAGTTGTGGCATTTATTATGGAACAAGGGGAGTATCCATGGCATAATGAACAATTAGTAACTTCAGAATAATTGTATGAAAATAATGTCCCATCAACGTCATATTTTATGGGAGGAAAATGGTGAAGATCATTCAAGTAGCATAGAAAAGCAGACGCCAGTGATCGATTTGAGACTGATCAAGCAATTAAACTTCTAGATGATTTCAACAAGACTTAAGAGCCTAATTTGTTCAAGGTGGTGGAAGCAGCACTTGAAGGATGGCTATGAGGATGAGAAAAAAAAGAGAGTGGAATGTACATGATGCAGTAAATGGTTTTGTTTGGTGCCAAAAATTGGTAATATTGTCAGTTCTCTAAATGAACACATGAAATCAAAGAAGCACATCACTACTACAAATGAGGCTTCACATGATAAAATTTATTAAGGAGTGGAAAATCCAGGAGACTAAAGAAGCCTACCAATGTCAAGGCCCAACAAAGTTTGATAAGGTTCTTGGCCCCATCATCACCATCTATACTACATAGGAGTTCTACAAGTGCAAATCCTTCTAGTTCAGGTATGTCAACTAATTTTTTTAAATTTATTTTGAGTATGATTCGTTGTAATGTGTACATTATTTATTTTATCATCTTCTTTAAGGTCATTCATCATTATTGATGTTGCAATGTTGGGGGTATTGGTATTAAAATATAAATAGAAATGGGGAGAGATTAGACACAAAGGTCCTAATGGATTATGAATGAGATGGAAAATTATGGGACATAGAGAAGCATACCAAGATGATTCTATGTTATGAGGGTAATAAATATTGTATTTATGGCACATATAAGCATATTCATTGCAAGAGGGCTTCTGAGACGGGGATCCCATTTGAATAATTGACATGCAACTTTTGTAAGATGATTCTAGAATGCTATGACTTTAGGATGTGGTTATATTGTGAATCAAGGTGTGCCACTAAAAGACACAAGAGGGATACATGGAGAGGGAGAAGACTAGACTATTTAACTCAAAATGAACTTAGAATAGTTACTAGGGTTGCAAATGCTAGCCAATGATCAACAATGTGTTCTCTTTGGTGGGAAAAGACAAAGGTTTATGTACTCTTTATATGAATGAGATACCTAAAGGAGAATTTATTTGGATAAATAGAAAGGAATAATTTATTTAGGTTTTTCAAGGATGAGCGTGAGGCACATAGACAAGGAAAATTGTAAGGTAAAGATACTGTTTGGGATTTTGTCAAGGATATCTTTCACAACCTGATGCATCCAAAGGGAGGGAAAAGGTATAGTACATCCACTAAATCCCTTTATGAGATGATCATGTTAAGGGGAGGTCCTATATTACATATCTTTATTAGCTTAAATCTAGATGGTCCTTCAATTTATACAACTCTGAGGAAAGTTAGAAAGTCATTGGCATACATCCCTGGGGAGCACGACTACATTTTTGAGGTAGTAGGAAAAGTGTATGCTTCTTATAAAAAAAAATATGGTATAGATGGCCCAATGTCTGTGTACCTCACTGAAGATGAAACAATTGTGAAAAAATATGTTAGGTGGGTAGAAAAAAGTGATACATTGGTTGGTTTTTGTGGTAATAAAGAAGAACATCAATGTCAATCACATTTCTTGGTGACATTTGGTGAGGGAGTTGGAGGTTATGATATCAATATATTCTTTCAAGAAGAATGTTATTGGCCACTATGCACGTGTTATAATTGCAAACATGAAAAGCTTCCTCATTTGGTTTTGGTTGCTCATCCAACATGCTATAAGTATGATGCAAATTTCATTCATCGACAATGGGAAAAAATAGATTTTTTTGTGGAAGAGACATGTGGAAAATAATTTGGGACCTATTGTTGGTCATTCCTTAGATGGGGATAGTAGAAGAAGACAACTTATGTTGATGAACTATTATTTAGTAGAAGGTATTCTATATCAAATTCCTTGGGAAGGGTTAAGACTAAGTTGGTCATGCAACGGTTGCCATGTAATAGGATTGCATGACCAAGACTACATCTACAACGACAAAAAGTGAGTGAATCCTTTTTTAAGCGGTCGACAAGATTTGATTTTAGGAGAAGAGTTGATAAATTTTAATCATGTTAGGATGGTTTATAACACTTTTAAAGTGGATGATCACAAGCTTAAAAGTGAAGATATAGAGAGGATAGATAAAAAAAATTGGGCTCAACAAAATGCATTTCTTTAAGGCATGTTGAGAGGTGTTTGAAAGAGATGCGAAGTACATCTAGTGGAAGGGTAGAGAGGACACTAGGAACATAAAAATATCTAAGGATTGTTGTTAACTACTGTGTAGATCCAATCCTGCTCCAACTTGATTAACAAGGGTTAGCAACACCAATTTGCAATGGGAGAAAGCAATCAAAACTACTAAGAACGAATCTATGGACAATAAAATAACGAGAAATCTAAGAGGAAAACAAACAAATGCAAACCATAATGATCAAGGCTTATATTGCTTCTCTCTACTCCTTCTGAGATGCTGGATGATTGGTGCTCAGTATTGGTATCGATAGTGTCTATGACTTGGGAGTGTTGAGAAAATGATATTGATATGATCACAAGAATGCTTGATGCTTCTGGCAAGAATCTTGCAGAGCATGTGTGAACAAAAGATTGAAATCCTGGATCCTTCAAATGGTCGATAAGGGTTGATTATATATAATATGGAAAATGATTTGGATGGTTGAGATCAATCCCAAAAATTCGAGAATGAATGGTTGAGATCGAAAGGAAGCGGAGAAGCAATTAGTAAACTCCACCTCTTCAACTTGGAGAGAAGAGGTAATGTTTTAGTTAACTAAGGAGCAACCACTTTACTCCACCTCTTCAACTTGGAGAGAAGAGTGGATGTTTAGTTAACTGAAAAGAAACCAGTTTACTCCACCTCTTCAACTTGGAGAGAAGAGGGGATGTTTAGTTAACTGAAATGTTGATCAAGAGTTACCTTTTTGAACTAGAGAAAGAATTTATTTGAATATTTAATTGATTTTTGAAATTAAAGTATTCAAACATGATATAATTGAATTCTTTTTGATTTAGAATAAAACTATTGAGTAAAATTAAATTAATTTAATTAGAAGAATAAATTAATAAGTTTAAATATTTAAATTTAAACTTTAGGAAATTGAATTTAATTAAATAATTAACTTTAATTAATTAAGGTTAATTAATTAAATAAACTTAATTATTTAATTAATTTTGGGGAAATGATTAAATGATTTTATGGACTTAGAAGAAATAAATGATTAATTAATGATTAAAAAACCATTAATTAATAGATGAAAATTAGTGTTTTCAATGTAAGGTCACAAGTATGTCCATTTTAGGGTGTCTACTTTTGCCCCTCTTTGATTCATTGTGGCTTGTCGCATTGTGTCAAAGAATCTTCTATTTTGATCCCGCCCCATCGTGCCCCCATGATAGTAGGTGTATTTATGCCCCCTCAACAAATTTGACTGTAAACTGGCGACATGAGCGTCAATTTTTGATACTGCAAAATTATTGTCTGGGCATTTGATAATGTGTGGAAATAGTTACATATGCTCCTGATATTAGTTGTGAAAGATTTCGGGGCCCGGGACAATAAAATAGGACTCCTTAAGGAATTAGGGTTTTTGTTGATCACTTATAAATAGCTCGTGGGCCCTTTCATTTATCACTATTCACTTTGGTGCTCCTGATTCTCTGGTAAGATTTTCTTGTGATTTTATTTGCTTTTCTTGCTTGTTTTGAGTGATGGATGGTCTTCCTAGAGTCATACATGTGTCCGACCAAGTCCGTACCTTTGATCGTCTAGAGGGCGCAGGTGGTGCGGTGAGTATTGAATCCCTTCTACATTTATTGTTCGTAATTAATGATTTTTAATTTAATTTGTTTTATGTTAATTTTGTAACTATGCCGCAATCGATGACAATTTTTCCATAATTACTGATTAAATGACGCAATTGTTGTTTCCTTTTGGCATATGATAAGTGTACCACATCATTCCTTTTATTACTGCAATTGTGATTTCTATTTTGCAAATGATGAATGAATGCCAGAATCAATATAAAGGTGTCACAATTGATGTTTGCCTTTCGTAATTGATTTTTTGTAGTGTATACTTAGTTATTTTATACATGGTAATTTGTTTTGTCGACCCTAATACTAATTCCTTATGTTACTTTGTCTTGCAGATGACTGGCAATGTTCTATGCTGTTGAGAGTCTCGACCAACAGGTTTGGCATACCATTTCCAGATCTCTGAGGATGAGAGGGCCATACTTAGGCACTTAGGTTTATATTGGGTTACCTATATGCCCGAGATCGCGACCAATATGGGTCTGATCTATGCTTTACTAGAGAGGTGGCACTCTGAGACATGTACGTTTCATATTCCTACTGGAGAGTGCACTGTCACTCTCGAGGATGTTTACCATATCCTCTAGGTTCCTATCCAGGGTTCCTTAGTAGAGTTTACTTGACAGCCTGGTATTGCTACGTTGTCAGAGATGACTGGTCTACCTGTTGATCAGTTAGGGATTTTTGATCCCTATGATATCCCATGGTCTAGATTTGGCATGGGTTTATATAGGTTGAGTACATTATTAGGTACCTTGATCTATGGGATTTTGTGTCCCGACCATAGGCAACATGGTTTCTCCATTGGATGAGGAGCTACTCTGCAAGGTATGGTGTGGGACTATACTATTTATGCTTGGGGACCTTGCATGTTAGCCTATATGTATTACCATATGTTCTACGTGTCTTATCGGGGTGGTAATTAAATTGGATGTGGTGTTACCTTGCTCTAGATCTGGGTGTGGGAGCGCATATATGTTTGTAGTCCTGTTGGTGCCAACGATCTTCTTGCAGGAAGAATATATGTTTTCATGTATGATGGAACCATAATGCAGTCCCATATGTGGCATCTGATGTACTGGAGGCAGCGGTTGGCTATGATGCCCGATTTTATTTGGAGGCCATACATATCTTGTCTTGTTTGAGAGGGTGAGGATGTACACCTTCCTTTCTGTTGGCACATGAGGTTCCTAATTGGGCGCGCCACTAAGAACATGCACATGATAGATCTTCACAACATTGATAGGGTGTTGCGACAATTTGGGGAGCGACATGATGTCACTTATTCTTATGTTTACTTTGCACAGAGGTCTAGAGATATCACTCTGTGGGGAGTTGTGATCCTAATGCATACTGCGAGGACTAAGTTTGGTGATCTTCATCCTGTTCCGTGGATGTGGCGGTCACCCATTGTTGATGCAGGTAGTTCTCTTTATTTGCATGGTCTGTATTTGATATTGTACTCTCTTTAGGCTCTTTTGATATAGATCTTGTCTTGATACTCTGTTATGCTTTCTTATCCATGTGGTACTGATACTGAACTTTGATTGTTTGTAGACATAAATCCAATGTTTGATGCTTGGTGGTTGACGGCTCAACCTATTTCCCTAATAGATGTGACACATCATGTTACTGGTGTCATCATGAGGAGACCTCAAAAGAGAGGTGGGAGGGATGGAGGGAGATATGGGAGAGAGAGATGGAGGGAGGGGTGGAGGACAGGGGGTGGTAGGGGTGGTGGGCGAGGTGGTGGGAGAGGNAGAGAGAGAGATGGGGGGAGAGATAGGGATGGAGGCTAGGGGAGGGGTGATTAAGATGACCTTGATCCTGGGCATGATGGTTTGGGGATGAGGACTAGAGGTGGTAGTCCGCAAGTGAGTAAGAGGGTTGGATTAGGTGTTGTGTTGGAGGAGGAGGAGGGTATGCAGGAGGAGAGAACTGATATTGTTAGGAGGGTATGAAGGTAGACAATTGTATCTCCTACAAAGAGAGGGGAGGAGATGGGAGAGGAGAGAGACATGGAGATGGTAGAGGTGGAGGAGGTTGGGTTGGGGTTCTCTTCATCCAATAATAGCAGTGGTAGTAGCAGTAGCCGGAGTGAGAACAGTGAGGAGGAATCCTAGGTTTTTAGGGATGAGGTGATGAGAGGTAAAAGGGAGGAGTGTCAGATGGCCATGTGTGGGAAGGAGGATGACATATATGAGGTTCAATGATTGACATAGGAGATAGCAGATATGAGGCTTATATTGGAATCTTCAAAGGCACAAATCGCAACTTTGGAGAGAAGGGTTACAACGGCTAAGAGCAGGGCTACAAAAGCTGAGACCAGGGAGAGACATGCTCACAAAAATGTCACAACCTACTTGGATGGTGTTTAGGATATGTCCTTGAGGGATGCCCATGATCAAATTTGGAGATTAGGTCGTGAGGCCTAGAGGGAAATTGAGTACTGGCGATGACATTATGAGGATACTGTTCCTTCTACCCAGTGTTTTCCCATTTACAGTTCCTCTTAGAGATATAGTAGAACACAATGATCTAAGAGTAGTGTTGTGGTCAGAGATCCTTTACAACAGTAGAGGATACGACCTGATATGCCACCCCCTGGTCCACCTAGCGGTGAGGGTGGGAGTAGCACTTGTTGACTCTTTTTTTACCATTGTACGACTGTGTACCTTGTTGTACCATTTTTTTATCAATTCTATATTGATGTTGTACTTATTTTGTATCGATGAAGTACCGATATATATAGACATTGTGTTGATTACTTTTTATGTTAGACTTGCGATCATCCATTGTACTTAGACATATAATATATGAGATGCTCTTATTTATGACATGATTCTATATGATGTGAAAATTATTTCTATATGCTTTGTACATGCTGATGCAATTTATGAGATTCTCTATGGTTATATGCATTTGATGTGATTCTATTATGCAGACTCTTAGATGTATGATCTTTACTTTCCTATGATATTGACATATGTATCCAGGATGGCTCTTATGATGAATGCATATCTATATGATCTATTGATGATGTATGCATGTTTTTCTTCTCTTTTCTTTATGAAATAAATGAATGCAATCCTAAAATGTACCATGTGCCCGAGTAAATGTATGTGTTAGTTAGAATAAAGTTAGTGAGAGATTGGTTGTGATAAGAAGGGACCGAATGAAAGACAGTGTTAAAACTAAGTCGCTACCATGTTTTCCAATTTTATTCATCATTGCACCTTATTATGAAAAGGAAGAGACTCAAATGCACCCATATATTGACCATCTAGATACCGCTATGATCTCTGATAACCAGAAGTAGATAACTGAAAAGAAAGAGAACCAAATGCACCCATATATTGACCATCTAGATACCACTATGGTCTCTGATGAAAAGGAGAACTGAATATACCCAAATATTGACCATCTGGCTATCGCTATGATTTCTTGATAAGAAGAAAAAGAACTAAATGCACCCAGATTTTGACCATTTGGATACCGCTATGATCTCTGATAAAAAGAAAAAGAACCAAATGCACCCATATTTTGACCATCTGGATACCACTATGATCTCTAATTACAACAAGAAGATAATAGATAAGGATTTTTCAATTATTTTGAGGTGTTATCTTAGATCGTGGAACTACATGGCTGCCAAATGCGTGACAACTCATACCTCATTTATCCTGAATCATCATTGCCCCAGAATTGAATTGAAACAATCCAACAACAACAATAAAAGAAAACAAGATCACAATCCATCGTAGATACTCTCATCACTCAGTGGGATCCTTGAGTAGCGTAAGAACATATTTGAGAAAGATAAATTGACAACCGACTGACATGCCTAACGTAGTCAACAATTTACTATTCGTTGATTTGCTTGATTTTTTGATGCTTGATTGTGTCTGGTTTTAGGAATGGATGACTCATATAATACCGATATGTCTGGTTTTGAGTATATCCATCATTGTGTAAGACAATTGATAGTTTGATTGAATTATTGATTTCATGACAGATTGGATTACCAATAAAGCTGAGTCATATGAGTCCATTGCCGATTTGCAAAGCTCACAATTTTGACATTATATTGATTGTTTGATTGTCATTTGATTGTTGATAACAAAGATGTTTTATTGCCGAGATTTTACAATATTTGATTTTTTTGATGATGATTGATTTTTTAGGATGTTTTGCTCTTTTTAGGATTTTTGATGACTTTTTAATATTTTTAGGGATTTTTTCAAGAATTTTAGAATTTCCCCCTAGTTTGGTGAGCCAGTACAAACCATGGATAAGTGCGATGCTCAAAGGGGATTGCGCTTCTGAAAATAAGCTTGGGTACTCAATCTTGCATGTGGGGAGTACAAGCTTTAATCTTTTGGAGTTCATTAATGGAAAAGTGAGACTTTAATACTTGGCACATGTTTACCAGGTTTTCACCAAGGCACATGCCCAATAGTGCCTATTTTCTAGGTTTTCACTGAGAGAAAAATTGTGTTTCCCTTTACTATTCTCTTTTTTGAATTTTTTTGTTGTCGCCAAGGTGCTTGTTTGCGAGGTTTTCACCAAGGTAACCTTTTATATTTTCATATATATATATATATATATATATATATATANTTATATTTTTATATATATATATATATATATATATATATATATATATATATATTCTAGATTTTAGATATGTTCCCTTGACCTTGAGACCTCAGGCATAGAACCTCTTGAGGTGCATGCTATTGATGTGACTAGGGAGATGATCTCGTTCTTGGGTTTCTAGTTGATATACCCCACAGTTGCATGTTGTTATGATGACGTAGGTTCCTAGCCAATTAGGCTCAAACTTTCCTAGTTTAACCCTTTCTGCTTGGTTCTTTTGATTCTCCATGAGGATGAGATCTCCTACCTCAAATGTTCGTGGTTCAAACTTCTTGAGATAGTTTCTTTTAAGGAGATTCTAATATCCTTGTAAGTGATTGAGTGCATTATGTCGTCTCTCATCCAACAATTCTAGTTCATTGAGTCTAGCTACTATGTAGTCTTCATCTGATATGATGTTCTTCAGTGAGATTCTAAGAGAGGGGATTTCAACTTCGAGAGGTAGGACCGCATCTGATCCATATACCAGTGAGAATGGAGTTGTTCCTGTAGGATTTATAATACTAGATATATGTTTCCACAATGTGGGACTGAGTTGCAGATGCAAGTCTCACCCAAATTTATTGACCGTTTTCTTTAAGATCTTCATGATGGTTTTGTTAGTGTCTTCAACTTGACCATTCCCTTGGGGATAGTAGAACGAAGAGATACCTTGATTTATCTAGAACTTCTCACATAGATCTTCAATATCTTGATCTGGTGCATGGATAAGATCTCCATGAATCTAATATTGTCAGCACCTTTTCACATATTTGTTAGCATCTATCTCTACTGTGGGCCAGTAGTATCCCATTCTGATGATCTTCTTTGCCAAAATATTTCCACCTATGTGGGCCCCCAAAATGACCTCATGTACCTCATACAAGGCTCTCTGGGATTTTGTGGAAGCGATACATCATAAAAGCCTTCCATCTAGAATTATTCTATAGCCTTTAGATCCATGTACTCTATGTAAAATTCACTTAAGACCATGACCCATTTGGTGAGTCATCATGTTAGTGCTACTTTACTCAACAAGTACTTCAATGGATCCATGTGTGCTATGAGCTTTGTTTGGTGACTCAACATGTAATCTATTAACTTTTGGGAAACAAAGACAACTGTAAGATATGATTTTTTAATTGTTGAATAATTTATCTCATAGCCCACCAATGTTCTGCTGAGGTAGTAAATAACTCTTTCCTTGCCCTGGTCATCATGTTGTGCCAAAAGAACACCTAGTGCTGACTCCATTGCTGAGATATATAAGAGGAGTGGCCTACCTAGAGTTTGTGGCACTAGTATAGGGGACTTTAATAGATAATCCTTGAAGGTTTGAAATGCTTGCTCACATTGTTCTATCCATATAAAGATCATGTCTTTATGTAGTAGGTGCTAGAATGGGTGACACTTGTCTGGTAGTAGGGCGATGAATCACTTGAGAGATTGAAGTCTACCTTGTAGACCCTATAGTTTCCTCAGATTTTTGGGTGGTGGCATATCAAGGATGACCTTGACCTTTTCTAGGTCTACTTTGATTCCTCCGTGTGATACAATGAGTCCAAGGAGCTTTCCAACATTAAATTTGAATGCACACTTTTTTGGATTGAGTCTGAACTTGTACTCCTGCATTCGATCAAATATTAGACCCAAGACTTGTAGGTGGGTTTCTCTAAGGATTGATTTGGCTAGTATATCATTGAAATAGTCTTCCATTGTTTTATGAATTAGATCATGGGAATATCATGGTCATTGCCCTTTGTAAGTTGCACCTGCATTTTTGAGGCCAAATGACATCGCGTTACAATAGTAAGTTCCCCAGACACATGTGAATGCTGTCTTGTATCAGTCCTCTGGCACAATCTTGATTTGGTTAAATCCAGAGAAACCATCTATGAATGACAACATTTGGTGACCTGCTATCAGGTCAACTATCATGTCAATGTTTGGTAGAGGAAAATCATCCTTGAGACAAGCTTTCTTAAAATATCTAAAATATGTGCATATACAGATCTAACCATTGTGTTGTGTTATTGAAACTAGATTAGATATCCAATTTGCATATGGAATTGGTCTTATGAAGCCTGCATCTAAGATTTTTTTCAATTCTTCTTTGACAAGTAAAGCAATATGCGAATGCATCTTTCTCAATCTTTGTTTGACAGGTTTTGCATTTGGTAACAATGGCAGATGATGTAGCACTAGCTCCAGATGTAAACCTAGCATGTCTGCATAAGACCATGTGAAGTTGATTTGTCTTTCCTTGAAGAAAATAATGAACTATTCTCTTTCCTCATATGTAAGTGATTTAGCCAAATATACATTTTTAGGGCTCTTCTCATCCCCTATATGGACTTCCACTATTTCTTATGCTAGTAACACTGGATTTTCTTCTGTTAAGGGGAGGAGGGTGATCTCACAATAGTGTGTCTCACTTTTTGGGATGAAGGATTTCAGACTTTCAAATTTTTTTTTTTTGATGGCTTTGCGCGAAGTATCCTCTTCAGGCGAAGTGGTTAATAGGCTTTGCGCGAACTAGATAAAATGGGGGGTTCGCTCAAACTAGACCCAATTCGAGTGAACCCTGTGAATAAAAAAAAACAACCAAATTTTCCTTGGTGGGTTCGCTCAAAGGGGGTTTTCTCGAACCCCCCAGACCCCTTCGCGCAAAGGGGGTCTTCGCGC
>MU226251.1:2029054-2067857 GCA_018584345.1 Thuja plicata
ACAAGCTTTCTAATGAATATAATTTTAATACATATTGAGTTTGTTATCACTTTCAAATATTACTTTAACTAAACATAGGTTGTTTGGCGATTCAACAACCTGTCTCTTCAAGGCTTTGGGAAAAATACTAAATTAAAAAAAAAAAAATGAAAAATATGTAGGAAAAGGGTATTTGTGTTACCTTTCTATATATATAAAAAAAATTGAATTTCAATATATACATTTCAAGTTAGAGTGATCAAAGTGACCTTATGTCTAAATTACAGTTACTGTCACTTTAGAACTTAATAAAATATGAAATATTGATCCAAAATGAATGAAACCAATTACATCCTCTAGATATTGAAGTTATAAATATAATTTCAAAATAATTACATCATTATCATATTTTAAAAAAAAATTATGCTGATCAAAGTGACAGTCACTTCTTAAAATCATAGTTTTTTCAAAAGAACCACTTTTCGAAGGAGAAGAAAAAATTAATTTTAATGATTATATATATATATTTTTAAAAATATATTTAGAAACTAGAAATAAAATTCTAAAAGACCCTAGTTTACATCATCTTCAAATTCCTTATAGTTTTGCGGCAATAGTTGTTCGAAAATGAAGTTTTTTCTCAAAATGTTGATCTCTGTGTCAAAGTTGGCCAAAAAGTGGGACACACTATTGTGGGACCACCCAGGAGTTCCAGCTTTCCATCCTCTAGAACCTCAGAGAGGTTTTGACCAGAAGATACGTCCTGTAATTTTTTCTCATTTTTATGTTCAAAAAGTGCCTTTCAGTTTTCACTTACTGACTGTTCATTTTTTGCTTTTGATTTTTCTTTTGCATCTGGAAAGATGAGCCTCCTCCCCAAAGTATGCCTATCTGTCTAGGTTAAAGGAGAAGCTTTCTTTGTGATCTTCTGATGGTATGCCTTCTTGAAGTCCCATGAATTCTGAGATGGCTTCATCATTCTTAAAAACTATGTCAGGTTTTCCTTGTCGGTCCCATTCTATCAGTTCAGGATAGACTAAACAAAGGTCCACATGGGAGGATGACTCTGTTTGGGTGAAAGGAACCGCGGTGATAGTTCTAAAAAACTATGAATGGGATGTGGATGCACCACCTAATGAATTGACATTGATATTTTTGTTAATAAATGATTGGTCTACAATGGTCATTTGGTCAAACATTTCGTCAAGGTGTATGGTACTAACAAATTGAGGGGAATAGTCAGGGATGGGCGACTCAAAATTATGGAGGGATAACCAATCATACTTGTGGGAATCAGTAATGCTAGAATTCTTGTTTGATGTCTCACTTTCTGCATTTTCCTAGATAGTATGATTAAGGTTCAATTGGGAATTAGAGGGTTCCACTTCTGATGGCAATAATCACTTGAGTATGCTGCTGATTAGGGCATGTTTTAGATTTTTCCCCCGGTTTAATTATGCAATTTGTTCCTAGTCTACTAGTACATCTCATATGGTTGTACTGGTTCTATTTTGACCATAGCCTAGCCCTCTTTTTTTTCTTTGAGTTGGTGGTAAAGACATTTCCATTGATCCTTTTTGTCTTCCCCCAGACCAGTCTTACCATCATATTCAAATTTTTGTAGCATAGTGAAACTAGCTCCTTATTATGACAAAGGTAATGTGCTTGAGGTATTTCTTGAGATTATTTATACAACCAAGTGTTTATGTCTGGATTGAAGGGGTTTTCTTCAACTCTGTCTCCCCATTTGACAAATGTGGTCGGTGAAAACTTGAATAACACTGGTTCTAGAGTTTCATTTGTTTCTACTTGTCAAGGCATGCCATGTGATATGAGATTTTGAGGCATGCTGGTGATGGAAAAGGCTTCCTCATATCTATACTCACTACACCCTTTGTCTTTGATTGATATCTTACCCCCATTTCTTTGTATGTCTTTAGGAACAAAATCAAAGGTGGAAGGAATGCTTGCTTGTTGATTTCAAGGTACTTGATTATCTGTACTACTTCTTATGGTGTTGCAATATTGGAATAGGTTGGGATCTCCTTCAATAATTATCTTTACCCCTTGGTATGGGAATTTTATGCACTAGTGATAAGTTGAAGGGACAACTTGCATTTCATGTATCCACGACCTCCCAAGCAACATGTTATATCCCAAATCAAGGTCTAGGATTTGAAAGGGGGTGTTCTTTATGATTGGCCCTAGCTCGACCGGTAGAATGAGGATACCTTTTGATGATCTTTCCTCCTTGTCATATGCCCTAATATTTATACTCCTGGTGACATCAATGCTAGATTCTGAATAGCCCAAGGTTTTTATCACTTTAAGAGTACATATGTTTAACCCAACCCCGCCATCAATGATGACTATTTGAATTGTGTGTTTATGCACTTTGATAAGAAAATGCAAGGTATCATTATGTAGAGGCTTGTGTAGTGACAAATAATGGTCTGTGAATGTCTCATGCTTGTTGGTAGTGATGTAGTTGACCATGGTTTGTAAATTCTCTGGAGTTATGTCTCGTGAGACTGCTACATTTTGAAGGGCTTGATCCAGAGCTTGATTATGCTACTGGGATATACACAATAGGTTGAACATGGAGATATGGGAATGTGTGCGCTTTAGATGATCCACTAGACTGGGTTGTGGATTGGAGGCTATTGTGGGATTAGCTTGGGTAGATGACGTGGAAGGCATTCCTTGCAAAACAACTTTAGAACTTTGTGTTGTGAAAATTCATTTGGCATTGGGATCTCTGATAGTAATCATAGCAACTCGGTTATCTAAAGGATTTATGTAATTAATGGTGCTATCATAGTTGGCATAGGTATAGTTCACTTGCTGAGACTGTCCACCAGACGTGGAGGCTCTCCCTTTATTATGATAATGAAATGTGTCATTGAAGATAGTGTGATCGGTTTTAACCTTGGATTGGGTATTTGTGATAGCTATTATCCCTCGACCAATTAGATCTTGTATGGAATTTTTCAATTGGTATCAGTTGGATGTCTTACATCCTTTTAACCAATGATACTCACAAAAGTCATTATCATTCCAACACTTGGGTTTCACAACACCATGTTTGTACTCTCTGATTTCTATTAGAGTGATATTATTGGTTTGAATCAATATTTTGAGTGCTGAATCTATCAACTCTCCTAATGGTGTGTAGTCACGTTAAGGAAATGGAAACCTTTGTGGGCATTGCACATTGGGTTGGTTGTTGGACACAACTACTGCTTGAATGGTGGGTGTTTGAATCTGAGTATTCATCTATTGAGTGTGCACCATAGGTTTTTTATTTTTCATGGGTTCTCCTTGTAGTGAAACCTTGGGTTGAGCATAGTTGACTATTTTGATGTCAATGACACCATCGTTGGTGAAATTCTTGTTCTTATTCCACCATTTGGCTTTATCCGTTGCATTCTTGTTCCTGTTCATTTGGGTAGGAATCTGCAAGGATTCTTCTCCTGACTAATTTTTTCTCCCATCAAACTCCTTGTTCTATGAGTTGCTTGAAATTTGGAGCGAGCTATAGCTCTGTTGTGAATGATATATCTAGGATCAGATTGTCAACAAATATGAATATTAGGTCTTGTTCATGCACATCATATGTTATTATGTTTGCAGTGTTTCTCTATCTTTATAAGAATTTAAGAAAGGATTCACCATCTTTTTGCTTAATTCCATAGAGGTCCTTGATACTGACCTTGCATTCAATGTTATGATGGCAGTGAGCAATAAAATCTTTGACCAATTATTCACAAGACTGAATGCCATGGGGTGGGTGTGAGAACCATTCCATTGCTGGTTGGGATAGACTCTGTGGAAATAGTTGCATTAGGTAAGTTTCATCATGCACGACCTCAATGTAGCTAGCAAAGAATTCTCTGATATTCTCTACAGGATTGGTATTTCCTCTGTATTTGTCAAATTTGGGCACTGAGAAGTGATTAGAAAATGGAGACATGTGCAATGAGTGATCAAATGGGTATGGGTACAAGTCCTCTACTGTGTAAGACTTGGTTTGCCCCTAATTTTGTATGTCCATCTTTTGCTTTTTTTAGATTTTTCACTGCTGTATGAGCATGTCTATTGGATATTGAGGAACATTCCTGACATTGAATCTCTATTCCATGGTAGGTATAAGACTTCACCTTTATGTTCCTTGTATTGGGAGATATGATCTCTTTGGGACTTGGTATTGAGTTCCTAGTGTGTGATTCTGATATTTGGGAATCTGATTGATCCAAGGTTGTTGTTTTTGTTGTTGGGATCCCTATTGGAATAAAGGTGTAGCCATTGGTGGACATTGACTGAATTTTGGACCCATAGAGATTGATCAGTGTGGGAGCGAAGTATTAAGTCCAAAGCTAGTAGGGATAGACTGTAGTGTCTGAGTAGTTGGAAATGGGTTATTGCTCGTTTGGGGAATTGATGACACAAATTGAGCACTTGATGTAAAAGGACATGAGGCCGATGCTTGATATAAACTAGTAACTAGGGGTGCACTCATTTGGGAGCCCATCATGTTTTGGGTGGATGATGTACTAGCTTCATTGGCTGAGCTAGTTTGGGTAGATATAGTCTACGTTGATGTCGTGGTTGTTGATGATGGTAGAGACAAGACTTGAGATATCACAAGACCCCTTTTTGAGGTTTGAGTTGTGCTTTGTCCTGCTAGTGGGTTTTCAGGTCATATCATTGACACATTAAATTCAGTAGGGAGCTTGAATCCCTTTTTGATCAACATAGATAGAAATATTTCAGGGTTTATTTCCACAACAACATCAACGACTTGCGCGGGATAAGCATCTTTCTCTATGTCTTCGAGCTCTTCCTTTGTGAAATCTTGAAATATAGTTGGTCTACGGGAACCTTGAGGAATAGTATGCAAATTCTCAATGTAGAGAGAAGGATCAATGGTTTTGAATGGGTAGTCCTCTTGCTCTTTTTTCCTATGGTGGAAATTGGTTAATATAGGATTCATATGGTTAGGTTCTAGCCTTCGACCAAGTATAAGGTCCTTCATAGGGTGTGAAAGACATGGTGTGATGCAGGAGCATCTCGGGTCCTTGGCAATCCTACTCAACCAAAAAGATGTTTGTTTTTTCTTTAGTTTTTTTGGAGGCTGCTCGGGAAATACTCTATTTCTCGGGTTTGTCACTCGGTTATGCTTGTCCTGAGTTGGTCTCTGTTGCTTGGGTTTCTATCGCTCAGGAATGCTTATTTTTGAGTTCTTTTCTATCGCTCAGGTTTTTTTTCTGTTGCTCAGGTATGCTTGGCCCGATTCATGTTTCTATTTCTCGGGTTGTTCTTTGCCTGAGTCAATAAGTTGCTTGGTCATCCTTTGCCTGAGTTGTTTATTTTGGAGTTGGATCTGGTGGCCGACTTCTTCAGTTAATTTCCATGGCTTAATTAATTTGGGGTCTCTCATTGCATGGGATCTGTGTGGACCTAAATCTAGGTATCACTTATGGATTTGAGCGCCGACCTCTCTGGTGGACTCTTGTATATATTTATTTCTATGTTCTTAGTTTAGGGGGCAGTTTTAGAAGTTAGAGAAAGATTAAGTATTGAATTATCTAGAAGGAAATTCTGTGACCTCGCATGTATGAAGATCAATTTGTAATTCATAGAATGTATATGGACCAAACTGGGAAGGCCTTATATCCTGACATGTAATTAGTTTGATCAATTAATGAAAAAGATCTCTGCTATTTCTTCTCTCACTGTGTTGTTGTTTCTTCCGCATTGTCTCTGCAAGCTAGTTTGGTAGTTGGGAGAGCCTTTGGTCCCTAATATCATCCTACCTTATGTCATGGTGTTATCCAGGTTTTGAGCTAAAATGAGTGATATAATAAAAAAGGATAACCTCTCGAGGAGAGTCCAAGTAGCTATTTTGGCAAGGGTAATTCTAGGAACAAATTTTGACTTCTCTTGATCTTAGAGTTTGGTGATGTAAGATATTGATTTTGACTGTTTCCTTAGATGAGATAAAGTGGCTGATAGAGATTGATGAAGTTGAGATAATGGGATCAAGATAATATAATCTAAACTTTTGAACTATTAATGGTAAACAATAGTCGAACTATCAAAGAAGGATGATCCTAGATGTTTTGAGATTCACACTGATTCTTCATTATTTCCTAAGATGTATACACTGACCTTTCACACAAAATGGGGAATATTTTACAAGATTTCAGACTGATAAAAATGTAGAGTGCTAACAGAGGAATCCAAATTGCTGATAGAATAAATGCATAGGTCTAAAGGTAGATTGTGGCAAAATTCCACTGATTGAGACAATATGCAGGGTTGATTGTGGTAAAATTCCAATGATTGCGAAAATAAATGGATTAATTGTGGATATAAAAGGATTGATTGTGGTAAATTTCCATCAATTGTGGCATAATTCCATCAATTACGACAAAGTGTGATAGTCTTGATAAAATGATAGCAGTTTGGAAATCTGTCTGATAAAATGATCTCTTTGGAACAATGATTTGATTTTGGAATAGATTTGGATTGACACCCTAGAATTTGAACATGTTTGACTCATTTTGATAGTATGAGATGCAATTTTTTTATTTTGGTAACTGATCACACAAACAAGCACAATAGACACAGTTTTTGAAGATCCAAGAAATAGAATGTGTATGTTCTACAACTTTTTCAAGTTGCAATGTTTTCACATGGTCAAAATAGAGACAATCAGATTAATCTAGGTCAAATGGATTCAAGATGCAATATTATAGACCCAATGCTTTTGATGTTCATCAACTCACACAATAATTGTCATGCTACTAGGACACAAAAATCCATGACGTAGGTACCCGTGTTTTTGCCTTTCCCAGATATTGTTGTTGTGCTAATGAAGATCTCTTTCATCAACACAATATCCTGGAACACATACGTTGGGGATCTTGGGGGGAAATTATACAACCCCTTGCACTATAATAAGCCACTTTTTCAAAGGTGAAACATGTAGGTCTCTAATTAATGGGTTGTAGTAAGGTCCGTGGAGTTTATCCAATCGGTTTGTACATGTGTGACTCACTTAAGAGCCTAGTTGACCATGTTGGCCACTTAGGGATACTTCACCCGATCTAGGCTATCATCAACACACTACGCCTGAGCTTGGCTAGATATAAAGTGGAGCTTTAGCTCGTGTATTGTTTATATATTGATTGGAAGGATTAACGGTTTAAGGTCCTCCTTAGAGGAAGAAGCGCTTTCCCCAGACATGCCTTTCTAAAAATGTATAAAGGTTGTTAATATAATAGATTGTGCAAGTGCACCAAAGACTCAAGATACAAGGTTAATCTATTAAGCACCAAAATATCAAGTGTGAATTGAGCTAATAATCCATACATATACGTGAGTTCAATTTTTAAGCCCAAACTAAATGATGATTGCTTGTTCAATTTTATATGCACCAAATTCAAAGATTTTTCTCCTTGTTCAATTGTTAACCACCATGTCAATTTTATGCACCAAAATGAAAGATGAGTTTGTTTTGGTCAATTTTAGATGCACCAAATTCAAATATTTTTTGCCTTTGTTCAATTGTTAAGCACCATGTCAATTTTAAGCGTCAAATCAAAGAAGTGTGTTTGTGATGTTTTGCATACACTTTTCTTTTTAAGCACCAAAAAGAGAAAATAATTGATTTTAGTTTGCTTTGTTAAAACTGTTTCCACACCACAAGCTGTTAAGAAGCTATTAGTACCAAAAACTCCTAACAATCACTATGAATAATATTCATAAACACCCAGATTATTAAGACTGTTAAGGCCAATGGTAACTTTGTATTTGGCTGCAAAACACTTGAGAGAATCGAGATACCTGCTAAAAGATTTGCTTTGATCTTCAGCTACGATTGCCAAGATTGCCCTTTGTTGCATGTGGTAATGAGAAGTTCCTCTTATGGCTGCTCTTACTGATCTAGAACCTGGGGTGCATCTGGTTATCCTTTTTTTCCATATGTCATTTTCTCATTCCTACACAGAAACTGAGAGAAAAAATCAGATCTAATTAATAAAATGATAAAATAGAGCAATTGTGAAATTCTTCCGTTAGATGTGAAATTCTTCTTTCACGTTTGCGGTAAATTGCTGTCAATTACTAAATTATTCTATCGATTGCGGTACTGTCCTAGCGATTGTGAAATTCCTTTGGCAATTGCAAAATTATTCTGGCGATTGCAAAATTATTCTATCAATTACGACAAACTACCTGAAGCATAGACTGAAAAAATACAAAACTTGATTCTGAAATACAATTGGCAAGTGCAAAATTACAGATATTGATTGTGGTAATAAACCAGTTGATTGCCACAAACTTTCGTCAATTGCAAAATTACAATATTTATCAAAAAATAAAAAATGAAACTGCGGCTGTACGACCGAGGCCAGGAAATTCTATTTTTCATCTGCAAGTGATTATTGGGCTATTCAATTCACATTGGGTTCACCAAAATGTGTAGATCCAATCCTGCTCCAACTTGATTAACAAGGGTTAGTAGCACTGATTTGAAATGGGGGAAAGCAATCAAAACTACTACGAATGAATCTATGGACAATAAAATAGCGAGCAATCAAAGAGGAAAATAAACGAATGCAAACCACAATGCTCGAGGCTTCTATTGCTTCTCTATACTGCTTCTGAGATGCTAGATGTATGGTGCTCAGTATTGGTATCGACAACATCTATGACTTGGGAGTGTTGAGAAAATGATATTGATATGATCACAATAATGCTTGATGTTTCTAACAAGAATCCTGTAGAGTAAGTGTGCACAAAAGCTTGACATCATGGATCCTTCAAATGGTTGAGAAGGGTTGATTATATAGAATATGGAAAATGATCTGGATGGTTGAGATCGATCCCAGAAATTGGAGAATGAATGGTTGAGATCAAAAGGAACTGGAGAAGAAATTAGTAAACTCCACCTCTTCAACTTGGAGAGAAGAGGTCATGTTTTAGTTAACTAAGGAGAAACCAGTAAACTCCACCTCTTCAACTTGGAGAGAAGAGGTGATGTTTTAGTTAACTTAGGAAAAAAGATGGGATTGAAGGATGCACAAGATATTTTATCAAGTCTTTGCATGCGACAAGAGAATCTCGCATAATCGTCTTGGTGGGTTAAACCATGGAAAAAAGACAAAAATTATCCAACATTCAAAGTTGTGGATGAAGTAGCTGATGACTCTCCACCAACTCATTCCAATTCTATATTCCAATCTATGTCTTTAGTGGCACACAATCATGATGAATTGAAAATAATGGAAAGTGAGTGAAGGCATGAGTTGGATGAAATTTTAGATTCCGTTGATAAAAATGTAAATAAAACTATAAAACCAGTGGTAGACCTTGATGGTAAGGATATGTTCAAATATTTTTTGGTTAGTAAGTTGAATGGAAATTTGACATTGTCCAAAGATAGGTTGAATAAATTGAGGAGTGAGGTCTACTTTAGTTGAGATGAGAGGGCCCCACAAAAGGGTGTTTAAATTAGCTTTGGTAATGGATCAAAATGTGAGGTGTTGTTTGAGAGCAATTCAATACCTCCCACTAAACGTACTAAAAGAAAAGGTCTTTGTCGAAGTATAAGACATGGTGTTGTTTGTAGAACCTAGTACATCGAAAGGGTTCAAAGAATACAAAGGAAGGATGGTAGTAGGGTGTTTTATTACCATAATGACATTAACCTTTTGGATAGGCTAGAAGTCATCAAGCTTCAATTATGTTCCAGTATAATAGAATAAAGGGGAAACACCCGTACAAGTATGATTTGATAGATCATTCTTTTGTAGAACTTGAATTTGTAATAGCAAAAACCAACTTATCTTACAATGCGAGTAAACGATACATACAAATTAGAAGAAAGAGATAACATTTTTTTTTCATATTTTGTTACAAATGTGAACAAGGTGTATTTTCAAAATATTCTACTTCCATCTTCCTTATGTTTTCCATACATAGTTTAAATTTTTATTTTTATCAAATCTAATACAGGTTTTATACTTTTCCTCATCATGTGCAATGAATAGTCTACACGGTGAATTTTGGGGATACCTCAGCCAATTTATTGCTACCTACTTCTTAGCGTAAGTTTCTTTCACCGACTATTCATATCTTGCACTGAAATGAAGTTGGAGAAAAGATAAAATATGTTCTAAATGAAATTTTAATACAAATTTGGGTCTCACATGAGAATACAAATGTGTAGGTACATGGATATGTCATTGATGATGTCAATGGAGTTGAAACAAAATCTAAAGGTGCTAAAAGGTCATATATCGAATAACTTGGCACTGTGGAAGATTGATAGCTTTCCATCAACACTATTGATGCTACTGCAAAAATGTTAATGGTGCACTCTATAAAATTTATATTTGCATGAGTTTAAAATTTGGGAAATATCCTCTATGAACTTTAATGATACTTTATATTTACATGTATATAAAATCAGGGCAATGCCCATTAAAAGTTGATTGTTGGTTTTAAATGATTCTTGATATTCAAATTGCTATGAAAGTTAATAATTTGTTAGATATTAATTCTGTCATTGATGAGCCCCATTTTCAATAAAAGTTAGACTTTATCTTATTTTGAATTCATCTTTCCAAGTTTTGATTGCAATGTGTATTGTTTGTTCAATATCTCCATTTCAAGGATGAAATTAAATGCTTTGTATAAATAGTAGTGGTTGAAGTATGTAATGTGGATGTCTAAGTATAATTTCATGCCTGTATGAGAGGTGTTGAAAAAATTATCTGATCTATATCTCCTAATGCCAATTTACTACAATTAGTCAAAACAATGAGTCTAATTGAATGTAACTATGAAAAACCCACATGATTTCTTCATATGTTGATTTAGAGAAACAATAATTTACCATGGATAATAATAACAGAGGACTAATTTGAAATAAACAAATCCACAACACATCTAGAACAAGAGAACTGGCTTTGTATTACTTCAAAAATATATAGAGTACTACAATTGATGATAATGATTCTACCCCCCTTAAAATACAGTCATGGTTTCTCCTTTATACAAAATGAGAAGAAGCAACAAGCTTCACACCATTTACAATCACACCTTTTAATAACTATAACTGACATTATAATAACTTAATATTATTCTAGAACATATTAAGTTAACATATCAAAGAGATAACTAAATACCTTTGGAAAACAACTAAACATCACACCTTAAATGAGGATGTAATGACCCTAGGGTCTGATTCATCTCACGATCCTTCACAAGTTTTCTCTTCTTCTTCAAGTACCTATTTCTTCTTCTGGGAGGCCATCCTGAAAGGCCTCAATTCCTCTACCCATTCTAAGTTCTTAACATGAGTGGGCCATTGGTAGTGGAAAATATCCGACACGCTAAACAAATGATCTTTCCATTTTTGCTAGAGATTGTTCAAATCTCGACAAAAAACTTTGAGAATATATTCTCTAACACCACAAATTTGTCTAGGAATATGTTGAAAATTTTAAAACTGAAATCTTTATCTTCTTTCAAATGAGAAATGATCCTTGGAACCATGTCCGTTTATTCTATCTTCCATTCTTCCAGATTCTTGACAGAACCCTCTTTATCCACGAATTCAAGAATCGACCAATGTTTCATGGTATGGAAGGAGGATATTTTATCTTTTATTCTCTCCTCTTTTTGTTCTATGTAATTTATTTCCTTCATAATGACGTTAATCATTTCATCTATTTCCTTGATCTCACTAGGTGCATCTAGATCCCTCTTAGTAACCTCACAAAGTCTGATCAAATCATAATGGCTTCCACCTCCTGGAAATGCCTTGTAGTCATGACTTGTGTTTACCAAATGTTGTGAACATGTGCAATAGATTATGGATGCCATTGTATACCACATCACATTTATTGATTACTAAATTAAACTTGTATGTCAGTACCTTCTCCAAAGCATTCAATACCCGTTTAGGAATTTCCTGTAAAAGAATCTCATTTGTACTTCTCAATTGGTTATTTTATTCTTTATATTTATTTATTGTTTCTTTTGATACTTCATCATCCTTTACATCAATCAGTGTAGAAGGGGAATCCTTATGTAGTACCATAGCTTTGCTCTGGTTATTAATTTTTAATCCTTTGAACTCCTTTCGTAAGAAAACATTTTAGAGATACAAATCAATGATAACTTCATTCATCTCCATCTTGCTTGTCTGAGCTTGCTCTATTTTATCCTAAATGTGTTTGACTTGGTCTTTATTAAACATTTCCCTATGCATTAATTATGTAGCTGATACCAAGGGAGAAGTATTTTCCATTATTTTTACTAATGCCATCTCATCATTTCCTCTCACAATTTCAATTATTTTGGTTTTATGAGGGCCCTTGTAGCTCACCCATGTGGCCATAACTTCATTCTTGGGATTATATCCTGATTGAATTATCTTTTCATTAGTATCAAAATCAATAACAAACATAGGATATTCTTGTTTTCTAACCTATTCTAATAGGAATAAATGTTTAAGAGTCATTCTTGGAACAATCAACATATCACTTTTCAACACCATCTCTCTAGCCTCTTCCAGGGTACAATTTATCTCATCAAGTTTTAACTCTTTGAGTGTTTTCTAAAGGACCTCCTCATGATTATATTCTTCAACCCCCATCAAATTTATTTTCATTTTCTCTTTGAAGTTCTTCATTTTCATTTGAATCTAAAAATCTTTGAATTCCCAATTTTTGATAAATTTCCCATATTCAATAAACTAGGCTGACATGGCTCCCCTTTCATCCATAAAATCAATATGTCTTCTTCTTTTGGAAGCTAGGACTTATAACCATGAACTTCTTCCTCAAATACTAATGGAGAACCAGGTGTATCCACTTCTTCATCATTACCAAGTGATTTGAGTGCACAAGTGTGTTGGAATACAAACACCACTGAGGGTGGGGGGGGGGGGGGGGGAANGGGGGGGGGTGAATCAGTGGTTAATTAAAAACTTGTTCTTTTCAACTTTTACAATTATAACATGAAGTAATGAAATAAGAACAAGAAATGCAAGAATAACACATTACACAATATTATAGTGTACAACCCCTTAGGGGAAAAAACCACTTTGAATATGAAATTTTATTAGCCTCTTGGGCAAAATATTTAGAGCTACAACTCTAGGAAGCACCAACACCCTATTTTAGAAACACCAATTTCAAGGAACACCAATCCCTTACACCTGAAGCACCAATTTAAAGAAGACAAGAAGCACCAACTTCTAAATTGAATAAATGAGATACAAAATTAGAGGATCATCTCTGTTACAATACAAATCATGAATCAAAAAATTCAACTCCAATTTGAAAACATAAAGTAGGATACACTTCTCTTCTTCTCTCTCTTACTGATTCTCTTTACACCAACAAATAACACCAAATGATGCAAGATTTATTACAATGAATATCATATTAAGAAATTTATAATCAGACTTAAAATAATAGATTTTAATGCCAGAGGATGACTTGAGTTAATTTCTTTCAAACTATCAACTTTCTCGAAGTGATAAACCCTTGTTTCTCTTCAAAATATCAAGTACCCAAATATGTTTTCTTTTTCCATTAAAAGATCCTAGTAAATACTGATGTGAATGAATCAAACAGAAATATATAACCCTTCTTATACCTCTGATAAATTTCTATAATGAAAATCAAATCAAAAATAGCAAAATAGAAACATAGAGCATTACCCTCCTCTTTGCTGCTATGTAAACTTCCTATAATCTGTATAGTCTACTACAAATTATGTACAACTCCTGCACCTTTTTTCCAATTTACCTGTTGAAGGTTTTAGAGGAATCTATCCTCTACTTATAAACCAAAGAAGCTGACATTTTTGAGACTTTTACATACCCCAAATTGCAATTAGACCAAAATTGGCCAGAAACGGTTATAATTGTCTAAAACTGCCTTGGTCGACAGAAACTTTGAACTGTACGAACATGTTGAAATCTTAGACTAGCAATGACCAATTTCAATTTCTTCTGTTACCTTTCCGAAAAGGTATAATATTTTTGATTTTTTTAACACGTAATATGTGAAAAAATGACTAGATTCAAATATGTTAGTTATGAAATTAAGATTGTTTTAAGCATAACTAACCATATAAAGTGTTAATCATTCAAAAAATTAACACTAATCGACATAGTGAATATTAAAACCATATAGTAGATCAATTAGGATTATAATTCACTTAAAAACCATGTGACATGAATGCACTTTAATTATCTGAGACCTCTGACCATCATCATCTGCACATCTGACCATCATTCTATATTAACACCAATGAAAATAAGAAAAGACCAAAATACCAAAGGTGAAAAATACTACCCCTTTGGCATTGATGTTAATACCACAATACCAACACAAACCTCTGCATGTACCTATCACCTCTTTATCATCACCTATAATGTCAATACCACAATACCAACACAAACCTCTGTATGTACCTGTCACCTGTATAGAATCCATCAACACATCATATCAATACATCATATCAACATCACAACTTCATTTATTAACATGTGTTTTCTCCCCCTTTGAAATCAATGGAAAAGGAGATATACCAAGGTTTCATTTTCAAAAATGATCATAAATTCTCCCCCTGAAACCTATCACACATTGATTAACTTATGTAAGAGAATAAAGAGAGAGAACTCCCAATATGGTTCTAAAACCTTCTGACACTTCTTTTGAGAGAGGTTTTGTGAATATTTCAGCTAACTGAGATTCCTGTTTGTTTCCTATAATCTATACTTGAGGATGATATTTCTTCAATCTTGTTCTTGTAGACTTTGTACCTGTTGTTTTTGGTGTTCTTGTTTGATCTTTTATCTCTTCTTCACCTTCTTCAAATTTATTATCTAATTTTTTCAAGAAATTATCATTGTCTTGGAGAAGAATATTATCCATTCTTGTTTCCTTTTTATCCTACACAACTTCATCCACCTTTCCCATAAGACAAACATCTTCATGATTTTTAGTATTTGTGATATCTTTGAAGTTGTATATATTCCCTTTTGATCTTTTACCCGATGGAACCAACTGTCTTGATCTAGATTTTATTTTACAACCATGATGATGAAACACAACTTCATATCCATTATCACAAATTTGAATAAAACTTAGAAGATTGTACTTTAATCTATCAACATAATACACATCATGAATACACATTTTGTCACTAAGCATAAAAGAACCCAAACCTTTAATTTTCCTTGAAGAATCATCACCAAAACTCATACTGCCACCTTTGTAATTATTCAATTTGTCAAACTTTGTTTTATCATCTATCATGTGTCTAAAAAAACCACTATCAATTATCCACAAATCCCTTTCTTTAGAATCTAAATCCATTTGAACAAACATAGACTTATTATTCTTAGGCCTCCATATCTTAGTGTAAAGAATGGATGATTATAAATTTAATCTGTGTTGTAGGAATAGTGAAGAAGGTAAGATTGTCCTCTTAATACCAAATTTCATAAAGGGCAGATCCAAATTGATTAATCCTAAAGAAAGATCAATGCATAAATGAATCAACCTATTAAGGATAGGGATAAAGAGAAAACCCTAACTCCCGTTTTATAGAAGAGAATGTGTGATAGATTTAGGAAGATTAAAAAATTTAATTGAAATGAATTGAAGACAAGCACTAACCTAAAAATGCTACAGATCTGAAGAATGTTGTTTTCAAGTGTCTACACTGAGTTTATGGGAAATATGCAACCAAAACTGGAACAAAAACGCAGAGACGAAGAAAACCCAGAAATCTTTTCTGAATCTAACTCAGTTCTGATTTTGACCCAAAAATGAATGTCACCTTTGACCCAAAATTTACAGTTCTGACCCAGGAACTCTGATTCTGACCTAGAAAAAAATGTTGATTCTGACCTAGAATTTCTGATTCCAACCTGCACAGTCCGACATAAAATCTGTTCCCGGATCCTGATAGTTTGCCAAAAAGGGTATCCAAATCTGCACTCCAATTCGCTGTTCTGAACCTGTCCCTACAAGAAAAATGGTTTGTTTGTTTGGGGGGGGGGGGGGGGGGGGGGGTTTTCCTTAGTCAAACCCCAATTTAGGAATAAACCTTGAATTCAATAATTAAAATAGAGAATGCTAGCAAGTAGTAGAAATAAATCTAACAATGAAGCTATGATATTCAATAGACATGCAATTGTATTTTGAATGTAAAAAAGTATGTAAATATGAAAGCTTGGACTCAATATTAGAAACCATAAACCTCCATTATTGTATGCTTGGAATCCACCTTGAAGGGAGAATGAATGAATCTTGAGGATGCATGTAAATGCAACTGAAACAATATTTAGAAATGAATCTAATTAATAAAATAATAATTCTGTAAATTACCTTAGTAAAAATCTGAGTTTGAATATATTTGAATATCTCTGATTTTAATCAGTGATCAAGGAGAGAACTACACTTATCAATTTGCTGTGTGTTCTTCCTTTGACCAGCCGATTACATATATATAGCTTTGTTTACAAATGAGAGGCCACGTCTATAATAGACGTGACTCCTTGAGGAGTCACGCCTATCATAGGCGTGGATTTTCATTAATCACAGACATGTAAGGATCTGGCGGGGATGATTACCCACGGCTTTATCCAATATTAATGTATGCCCGACTTAGAACAAATCGCAATGTTCAGGGTTTAAATAAAATGTTTGTTATTATATAAACTGATAGTAGTATGTTCGGTGTTTAAATAAATTCGTTTATTATTAAAGTCATAACCCGATGGTAAGGTAAGCCGATATGACTTTCGATCAGATTAATGATAATCATTATCATTATTATAATAATAATAATAATGATAATTATTATCATTGTTATATTATAATATAATAAACTATATATATCTAATATATAATAATAATATATACATATTAATGTAAACATATATATTTATAAAATTATTAATATATATTATTATTATTATATCTATTATATAGATATATCTCACAATTTAATATAATCACTATTTTATCTGATCGATGCTATAAATATCAACAATGCACAAAGGATATTGAAGGAAGATCACACCACCATGATGGGTAGATCTAGGGTTTGAATGATGAATATTGAATGCTTGAACCAAATCCCTTCAAAGGATTGAATGCTTGAATCCTTGATCTTCAATGGAGAACTTGAATTCTTGAGAGGAGGACTTGAAAACCTTGATTGAACTTTGAAAGCTTGAATACATGTAGATAACTTTCGTGCTTAGATTTCACTTATATTTCACTTAGTTGATGGTTAGAGAAAATGAGAAAAGAAGGCTTCCTTATATATGAATCTAGGGACCAATCTTATAGAGAGGACTATATAGGATAATTAAATTCCAATTATACATATACCCCTATAAGAGGACCTATATTAAATATAATCTAAGAGTCGTCGCTTTGGAACCCAAAACAGCCAACCCAAAAGTGGGAAATGAACTTTTAATGACCCTTGGAAGCTGACAAAATTTCAAATTGGAAAGGGGGACCTGGGTCCAAATCAAGGTCAAACTTGAACTAGGTTAAGGTTTAGGTCGACCTTGGCCTAGGAAGTCAGAACCCCTAGAAAATGTGCCAGGTGGGATAGAAAGTGTTTGGAGAGGCCCAATCAGGGTCCTAAATAGGCACAAAAGTAGGAGAGGGTGCAAAAATGAGGGAACAATATGATGATGGTCAAAAAAACCCCCTAAGGAGGGCTAAACATTATTAACATGGAAGTGCTTCCATTTTAAGATGATAGATTAAGCCCCCACTTTAGCGGGAGTATGGAAATCGAACATACTCGTGGTAAAGTTAGAAGAAAGACTCCAGTGGATCACAACGAGGGAGAACATCACTTAGTCAAGGACATGAGCCCCCACACCAAGGATTATAACTCAACATACACACACAAAGATATGAAATCAAAGATAAATTAATCATAGAAAGCATACATGACTACATAAGCAAGACAAGAGCAACACTATAAATAACATAGCTTCATGATCTAATCCTTCTAACATGAAAGCAAAAGAGAGGAAAGAGAAAGTGATTAACTCACCTAGTAAGATGCCCACCTTACCATGAATGACCAAGGAGGGAGATCCCAATAGGTTCACCCATGAACTATGTTTTGTAATTGTAATGTGTCTTCTGATGGCTTTTGGAATACCCATAGATCCACATTCTTGTATCACTATGGAATATAAAATGCGTGTCTTTTCAGGATTTAGAAACTTATGTGCATTACCTTCCAAGGATTTAGCATATTGGAAAATGCATATCTCTTTAGGATTTAGCAACTTATGTGCGTTACCTTCTGAGGATTTAGCAAAAATAAAAATAAAAAATAAAAAATGCGTCTCTTAAGGATTTAGCAACTTATGTGCATTACCTTGTGAGGATTTAGCATGTTGTAAAATGTAAAATATATTATAAGGGAGACCCTATATATGCCCCCATCCTTATCATGACTACCTACTAGGCAGGATAAGGAAGAGAAAGAGGATACCTACTTCAGAAGGTAAGGAGATATCTAGTTTAACAACAATATATACTATATCCTTAGCAAAGAGTATTGACCCTTACCTCTAAGAGCATAGATAATCGTGAAATGGATATGTCACATATGGAAAAAGGATCCTCAAAGAGGAAGAGATCTTATCAGAAAGACCCCCACCGTAGAGGAGTACTTAGGATAAAATGTCATCTTCCAAAGAAAAGAAAAGAGGGACCAAAGATTCGATCATCAAGCCCCCTGCAATAGAGAGGAAGAGGAATCTTGGAATGAAGGAAGACAACTCTAACCCAAAGCAAGAGCAAGAGTTTATAAAGAAAATAATTTGAAAAATAAAGAAGAGGTGATGACCTAGGAAAATCACCTCTAGTATAAGAGGGTATCCATAGCCCAAGACATAAATCTTTATAAGAAAATAATGTTGTAGAATAAACAAATGCCACTAAGCTAAGGAAAGTAGATCCTTAGATAGAGAAAGAAGGAAAAACCTTTCCCCCTAGGAATGAAAGCAAGGGATATACCAATTGTATCAAGAGATGTTGTAGCAAAGAGATATCTTTACAAAAAAAATATCCTAGAAAAGATATCATGAATGATTATGAGCGAAGGAAGTATGTACCATAATAGAAAATTATAGGGATAGAATATAGAAAGAATAACCGATTAAAATAAAAAAAAAATACTTGCTAAGAGAATAATGTATCCTAGAAGATTGGAAAGAAATAGCTCTTGCCCCCTAGTTAAGAGACAAGAGGAGAAAAAAATGATCTAATTTATAGAAGAATGAGGGGAATGCCCTATATCAAAATTATGAAGAAATTGTAATACTGCACGGGAATGAGATATAATCCGTAAAGAAGCTCTTTCTCTAACATATAGCTTGAAATGCACACAATCAGCAAGTAAATGTGTATTACTATAGTGAAAAGGACATTTGTATTTAGAGAGAGCATTTTTTGGCATAGGTTTAAAGATTTCTTTCATAGAATTCATTAACTGGACATACACTTTCTTAGCCACATCTTGAGGAGTATCAGGGTGAACTAATGAAGGTGTTGGAAGAAGAACATGAAGAGGAAGGTGATAGTTAAGATCAACCACCTTGATTTGAGAAGGTAGGAAGCTTATACCATGCATATCTTGTTTAGGGGACAATAGCTTCCAGATATTATAGATAAGTATTCCACTCAACCAAAATCTACCCAAAGTAGTTAAAATATATGTAGGGAAACTATATCTTATACTACTTGTTGGAATACAAACACCACTGAGAGTGGGAGAGGGGGTGAATCAGTGGTTACTAAAAAACTTGTTCTTTTCAACTTATACAATTATAACATGAAGTTATGAATAAGAACAAGAAATTAAATAAGAACACATTACACAATATTTATAGTGGAAAACCCCTTAGGGAAAAAAAACTTTGAATCTGAAACTTTATTATACTCTTGGGAATAAATTTTAGAGCTACAACTTTGGGAAGCACCAACATCCTGTTTTAGAAACACCAATTTCAAGGAACACCAATCCCTTACACCTGAAACACCAACTTCAAGAATACAAGAAGCACAAAATTACAAACTAAATAATGTGATACAAAATCAGAGGATCATCTCTGTTTCAATACAAATCATGAATCAAAAAATTCAACTCCAAGTTGAAAACATAAAGTAGGATACACTTCTCTTCTTCTCTCTCTCTCTCTCTCTTACTGATTCTCTTTACATCAAAAAATAACACAAAATGATGCAAGCTTTATTAAAATGAATATATAATATTAATAAATGTATAATCATACTTTAAAAAATATATTTGAATGCAAGAAGATGACTTGAGTTAATTTCTTTCAGACTATCAACTTTCTCGAAGTGATAAACCCTTGTTTATCTTCAAAACATCTAGTACCCAAATCTGTTATCTTTTTCCATTAAAAGGTCTGAGTAAATAATGATATGAATGAATCAAATAGAAATATATAACCCCTATTCTAACTCTAATAAACTTTTGTAATGAAAATCAAATCACAAATAGAAAAATAGAAACATAAAGCATTACCTTCCTCTTTGCTGCTATGTAAACTTTCTGTAATTTGTCTGGTCTACTGCAAATTACGTACAACTCATGCACCTTTTTCCAATCCACCTATTGAAGGTTTTATAGGAATTTATCCTCTACTTATAAACCAAGGAAGTTGACATTTTTGAGACTTTTACATACCCCAAACTGTAATTAGACCAAAACTGGCCAGAAATGGTTATAACTGTCTAAAATTGCCTTGGTCGATAGAAAATTTTAACTGTACTCATATGTTGAAATATAAAACTAGCAATGACCCATTTCAGTTTCTTTTGTTACCTTTCCAAAAAGGTATACTAGTTTGGGGTTTGTTTAACACATAATATGTGCAAAATTGATTAGATTGAAATTAGTTAGTTATGAAATTAAGACTATTTTAAGAATAACTAACTATATAAAGTGTTAATCATTCTAAAACTTAACACTAATCAAAATAGTGAATATTCAAAACATATAGGTGATCAATTAGGATTATTATGCACTTAAAAACCATGTGACATTAATGCACTTTAATTATTTGATACCTCTGACCATCATCATCTGCACATATGACCATCATGCTATATTTATTGGTCCCACTAAGGTGGGGGGGGGGGGGGAATAAGAAAAATCAATACTTAAACACTTAAAANTACCTCTGACCATCATCATCTGCACATATGACCATCATGCTATATTTATTGGTCCCACTAAGGTGGGGGGGGGGGGTGAATAAGAAAAATCAATACTTAAACACTTAAAAATGAACTCACTGATTCACTCGGTAATACTGAATACAGTAAATAACCAATACAACAAATAACTCAATAACATAAGCATCAATATATCTCATATATGTAAATCAATCATTCAAACTTAGCAACATCAGATTAACCATGTAAACATCATATTTAACTCATTGACTCTAGATTTAATGAGGAAACCTAATTTGGGAAAAACCCGTATGGGAATTTTAACCCACAATAAAAATGTACCCTTCTAAAGTACGCCCAGTTAGGAACTTATCATGTTAAAGATTACAAACACATTTGCTAAATGTGACCCTGTTAGGGGATTTACCTCAGACCTGTTAAGATCTTTACCCTGTTAGGAGTGGCCTTGTTAGAGGTCTTTAAACATTCTTTTCGAATGTCACCTAAGTATAGGTTTTACAAATAGGACTGTTAAATCCACTCGGTTAAGAGATTTCTATGTTACAAATATTAATAAGCAACAATAATATTTGATATGTAAATATAGAAACTACCTTTGCTCATGTCAGATCATTTATGTTGAATTGAATACTGACATCACATACTCCATTTATCTCTTTCTTAGACTATAGATTCTTCAATCTATTTTCTCTGTTCTACTCGGTAAATGCTATTCTTCAACTTCTTCTCCTTCTCTATTCAATTCGCCAGCAACATACAATTTGTGTATTACTCATCCTTTATATAGACATACTTTTGCCTCTTAATCTCCTTAATTTTATTTTCCTTCATTTGTGCTCAGTTGTTCGATAATCTTCTTCATATTTCTCAACTCAGTAAACCATCTCACTTTTACCTCGAAACTTGTACCTTTTTTTTCTTTTCTTTCTTGGAACTCTCATAATTTTGTTTAACCGCTTGATCTTTGCCTTAGATCTTCTCATTAATTTTTTCCATTCGTAGATCTTGTAAAAAAATTTATTTAATTCATTTTCTCATCCAAATCATCATCGCTCCCCATTAAATTCAATTTTATCATCATTTAATATCAGTATACAATACTCGGTAAAATTTTCTTTGCAACTCGGTAACTGACTCATTCATTGCTCGGTGTCTAACTCATCTTTGGTGCTTGGTGCTCGGTAACTATAACCGACTCACATAACATTCTACTGATTGACTTAGTCTAGCTCAGTAAAGTAACTCTTATAGTCATAACTTTAATTACTTGCAGTTCTCGACTTGATAAATCAAATGTACCTATTTGATAACATCAAGTATATATTAGAAAACAACTATATCATCATTAATTCATCATTGTCTGATCTATATTTGTCACCCATTTAACTTCTCGTCTTAAGATACGGTAACATAATAAAAATCAATTAATCAATTGCTTGACATCAATGACAAAACAATAACTGATCTAACCATTTATACAATTATGATACTCGATATCACTCAGTCTTCATCATCTCCGTTAGATATTCATCAGTTAATCAACAATATTGACATCAATAACAATAAGCAAAGATGAAAAATACCAAAGGTGTAGCAAAGTGACCTCTTTAGTGCCTCCCCCCCCTAAGAATAATCATAAGGTTGTGTACCACTTCATTTTGTTTTTGTTTCTTAGGAGGAGGAGAGCTTGATGAATTCTCTAAATTTGATTCATGAATAATTAATTCTATATTTCTTTTACAAGGACCCATCTTAACCTCTTGTGGTACATTGCTTGTAGATTTTCCATATAGCTTCTCAAAATATCTCAAGAAATAATCCACCCTTATTATTTCATGGGTTTGATCATGATTAAACCATGGCTGCCCCTTCTTCTGTCTATCCTCTTCCAATTTCTTCAATATATACCACTTTTTCCACTTTTGCATAACATCTTGAGGGTTCACACAATTTCGGGCAATATATGCAATCATGTTAGTTTGATGTTTAATCTCTTTTATGAAAGAATTGATATATCCCCCAGGGTCATAGATCCTTTCATTTCCATCCTTCGAACAATATTATTTCTTTAAATAATCTTGAACTTGTTCAAGGGAGCCAGAACCAAAAAAAAATTCTGCATATCTGACTACATGGGGTAAGAAAGTACCCTTCTCTCTTGGTTCATTCACCTCCTTTTCAAACCACATCATCTTCCATATAAATTCTAAAAAGGCAACCCTTTTTGATAAAAAAATGGCAACCTTTGGAGGGTTTTCTTGCATCCATATACCCTAATAAGAGTGTGGTCATTCTTTAAGATCCAATCAAGAGGAAGCCTTTCAATCTAAACTGCAAGCGCCCTGAATATCCACACAACAAAGGAATCATAAAAAGTCTTGTAATCACAATCTAAAGTATTCTTGTCCCATACCTAACACCATAACTAAACTGGGAGTCTACTTCCTTTACTATACATGGAGGTTAACTTCATAGTATGTCTAAACACTTTGATATTTTGGAACAATATTAAATGACACAACAGAGAATAATTTGTAAAAGTTCTACTAGTATTCCAGTAGACCAACTGATTGTGTAGAATTATCTCAATCTCACTGGCAATATCAAATTCTAGGTTAATGTTGGGGTTTTGGAACCTCATGGAAATATACATTAAGTCCACTGGCATTCTACTTCTACGATCATCACCATAGAACTGACACCAACCATGATACATTTTGTGAAATAAATCTATAAATTTCATTATAGTAAATGGAGCCTTACCATTTGCCACCATTGGTCTGTTATCATTGCCTCTTTTTTCTAAAATAAGCTACCTCTCACAGTCCAAAACTTCTCACCATCCTCTAGTAATCTACTTGATATTCTTCCCTGTCAATCTTTGTAAGCTCTTGCTTATTCAAGCCAACAAATTCTCCAATACATGATTTTGAGATGACCAAAATTGGGTTCCCATCTATCTGTCTGACTATTCTAATTTCTCGGTTATAATTATGGGCCAACACATCAATATGCTCTACACATACAAACACTTTTGGCATTATAAATTTTTCTAAGTCCAATCTCCAAGAATTGGACCGAGACACCTTCTTATCTCTATTATTATAAAAATACCAAAAAGGGACCTAATAGTGTGATGGATGTTAGCGTCTTTACATTCCCCCCAGGCATCTTAGTTCCACTATCTACAAACCCTGGTAATGCATCTAGAAGGGGTTTCTACAAAGAGACCTTGGGTGGTTCATCTTTCCTTACATCCATCTTCTTCTTCCAAGGCATTTTGAGATAAAATTTGAGCAGATGATGAACTTAATTGTTTAATTATGTTCTGTATTTCCCAGCTCCTTGCAACTGCTTACAACTCCTTCCACATCAGTTCTGCTTTCAATTCCGCACCTCTTCAAAGCTCAATTGGCAATTTTGTTATGATTAAAATCATGTTTTGACTCTTTTAATTCTAGCTCATCGACATTTAATTCTCCTCACACCTCCGCATGAATTAACTGTCAGCTTCGTGAAGTGATTTCCTTTTTACTTTAATAACGCTGACGTTATGTTGCAAATATACTTTATTTATCTCTACAAAATGGAGACCTTTTTGCCAATTCGCAAGTGGTAGTTAATGTCCCTTGTAAAATAGCGCTAGGTTCTCTATTTGACAACCTTCACTTTTTTCCTTTGCGAAATGATGATATATTTGGTATTTCACGACATTCATATTTTGCTCCTACAAAACAGTGACAATTTCTATATTTCACAGCCTTTGTTTTTTACCCATGTGAAACAATGATAGGATCTCTATTTCAAAAAATTCATTTTTGGCCCTTGCACGAAACAACGAAGAATACACAAGCCAAGGTCCTTTTTATAGTATATGTCATTTTGATGATATTTTCATATTTCTAAAATCTCAATAAAACTTGCCTGTGAAATAACAACATTTCACTATATCACAACCCTCTATTTGAATTTATATGTGAATAAAAATGATTTGAATATATATAAATATAAAGATGTATGGAAAATGATAAAGAAAAAATTGATACATATAATATCTGGCCAAAAATAGGAGGTTTTTTTAATTCAGTTTGTGTATTGGGAGGGGGTGACAAGAAAAGAGTACAGGGCAATATTTTTGCAAAATAGGGGGATTCTTTAGTATTCCATGAATGCACGTGCTATAACCTACGTTCACTAAGCGAAGCCCCCAGGACCCAAATATAATTTAATCAGAACCAAGACAAAAAAAAGTTCAAAGTGGCTTTTTGAGAATCAACATCTCTTGCCTAAGCTAAGTCAGTGTACTATACTATCTATGAAGACCCTAGAGTGTACTAAATGCTAAAATGAATGGTTCTATAGATATACCTTATAATACACTTAGTTGCCTTCCAATGGCTCTCTCACGAGGATCATGTTAAAAATAGGAGAGAATCCCAACAAAAAAGATGATAACATGACGTTTGTACTAGGTGTTGTACAAGTAGTAGTCAAAGTGACACTAGAATAAAATGGTGTATGCACAAGCTTAGTATCACTCCTATGAAATGTGTGAAGTAAGCCGACTAAATACTTTTTCTAATACTTGGAAATCCCCTCAATATACCAAAGAGAAATATGCCATCAAATACTACTAAATATCTTGAAGTAAGGATGATGGATTACTAGTGAGAATCAAGTCATCAACATACAAGACTAGAATATATAACTTTCTAAATACCTTCTTCTACTTTCTTCCACCCAACATGGTCGACCATTAGAGAGGCCCCTGTGTATGGGCATCCTGTGGTAGAACTAGTTACTGGGGATTCCTGCAGGGAAGGCATCCCCCTTCTCTTTGCAATGAATTCTAGTCCAACGGGTCTGTGCACTATGAAGTATTCAATGGCTCCACACACAAAAACTAACAATGATGTTGTGACTGCAGTTCCTAGTGTTGCTTTGATGTTTGATATTCCTAAAAATGTCAGTGTTTATGAGGTTGAATTTTCTATTCATGGGTTGGAATCGCCTCCACACCTATCTATTAGTGGTTCAAGGGTTTTTACTGGTATTGGAGGAAGGGTTCCCCACCCACCTCCTCCAAAGTCTTCTATTGGTAGACAAAGCTATGCTCATGTTGTCAAATCTACTACTACTATTCCTCTAAAGGTGAAAGCTTGAACCATTGCTTGTGCCAATGCCTCCCTTGTGATGGTGTGTGACCTAGATGTGGTGGATAATGTGGAGTTATACCAACATTGTGGGACAATTGCACGAAGATGGAGGGCCAAAAAGGGGGTATAAGATGCCACTTTTTCTCTAAAATCAGCAAACTCTGAACTTCGATGAGAAATTGAAGATAGTTAGACTCAACAGTTTAAAATGTGACAAGAACAAGAGTTCTATTACTCTGAATATAGTTTCTAAACTAGTAATTATTTTTGAAAATGGTGGAGTTGAAGACCCTCAAAAAGGGGGAGTACAAAAAGTGGTCCTATTTTTTGTGAAAAAACATAATATAGTGTTTGGTGTGCTCCCCCTAAAATGTTAATTTTTTTTTGAAATATTTTAATTAGTATGGTGAGAAGTTAGTTAACACCATGTAGTTTATCCCATATTTTTTTGCTAAGTTTTTTTTATGAATATATGAGTTTTTACAAATTTTCTAATTGGACACATCTTGAAAACGTGAAATTTATGTGTGCCCCCTAGAAATCATTGAAAACTAATAAAAAATCCTTTTTTTCAAGTCTGTAGAATGGAGTCTAGTTTCTAAAAAAGTAACTTGTTCCAAAATTTGACAAACGATCCAAAATCTAAGCCCAAAATACTACACGTTGGTTTTTGATAAAAATCAAACATACATACAAAGAAATTAGAGATGAGAATCTTAACATAATCAAAATTAAAGATAAATTATATGGTTAGATAGATAACAAAGAGATATACAATATCATTTCGTCTGCTTTTATCATTATATAGGGAGAACACAAGAAAAAATTTAATTTTTTTGTATGTTTGTTGGACAACACGTCTCAAACCTGTTTAAATCTTCCAAGCCTTTGGGTTGGATCTTTAAGTAAAATACAAGCCTTAGACTTGGTGTGTTCTAATGCAATTAAAAAAATGTACACAATGTGTATTCCCTATAGGGCATACATTCTATGTAAATCAACATTATGAAAAAGTTGCATTTAATGCAATATATAATTTGTAGTGTTTTGAATAGAGCGTAGGCACTATAGTGCATACATGCTATGTGTGTGTGTGTGAGAGAGAGAGAGAGAGAGAGAGAGAGAGAGAGAGAGAGAGAGAGAGAGAGAGAGAGAGAGAGAGAGAGAGAGAGAGAGAGAGAGAGTTTCTTACACCTTTGATAATAATATTATTTTGTCAAGTTAGACTCAAATACATTGCACACCCCTTTCATAATTCAGAATCCTTGTGAATTCATAGAAAATAGAAGATTTATTTCCATCTAGTCCATGCCTAGTGCACTTTTTGTTTCCTAATGGTCGAAGGTGGTCCTAGGTCACCTTAGGTCCCTTTAGGACACATTAGGACACATTAAGACCCACTAGGACACCTTAAGACCCCCTACTACACTTTAGTATATTGAATAAATGTACCTACAATCCCATATTCATCAAGAATATTCCTATATGGAGTAATATATCATGCAATTTATTAATAGTTTAATTCTTAAAAGAATTCATAACTAGATTCTCTATAGCCAGTTTTCTTCTTGATCATTGTAATACCTTTTCCTCACTGAACATTTTGCAATCAACATGGGTTCTAATGTGTCTTAATGGGTCCTAATGCATCCCAGGGGTTTGCAATGGGTCTTAAGGGGTCCTAGGACTAGTTCGAACCCATTATGACCCCTAATAATACATTAGGACCACTTAGAACCCATTAGTGTGTCCTACGATGGTTAATGTGTTCTAAGGGGTACTAATGAGTTATAATGTGTCCTAGTGGGTGCTAATGTGTCATAAGGGGTCATAGCAGGTCGTAGGTGGTCCTAAGACCCCTTAGGACCCATTAAGACACCTTAGTACCCTTATCTCATGATTGAGTTTAGTTTTGGTATTCATGACTCTTAGGACCCTTGAAGATAGCTAAGAATACATTTTAGGGGTTCTAAAGGGTCCTAAGGGGTCCTAAGACACATTAATCCCCTTAAGACCCCTTACAAAACTTTAGGACCCCTAAAAATACATCTTAGGGGTCCTAAGGGGTCATAAGGTGTCTTGGGACCCTTTAAGACCCCTTATGATCCCTTAGGACCCCTAAGAATGCACCTTAGGGGTTGTAAGGGGTCATAAGGTGTCCTAGGACCCCTTAAGACCTCTTATAGCCCTTGAGGACCCCTAAGAATACATCTTAGGGATCCTAATGGGTTGTAATGGGTCATAAGGTGTCATAGGACCCCTTAATACCCCTTACGACCCTTTAGGACCAATAAGAATACATCTTAGGGGCCATAAGGGATCATAAGGTGTCCTAGGAGCCCTTAAGAGCCCTTAAGAGCCATTAGGACCCCTAAGAGTACATCTTAAGGGCCCTAAGGGGTCATAAGGAGTCATAAGGTGTCCTAGGACCCCTTACAACCCTTGAGGACCCCTACGAATACATCTTAGGGGTACTAATGGGACTAAGGGGTTGCAAGGGTTCATAAGGTGTCAAATGACCCCTTAATACCCCTTGCACCCCTTTAGAACCCCTAAGAATACATCTTAGGGGTCATAAGGGGTCATAAGATGTCCCAGGACCCGTTATGAGCCCTTATGAACCATTATGACCCCTAAGAATACATCTTAGGGTCCATAAGGGGTTATAAGGTGGCCTAGGACCCCTTACGAGCCTTGAGGACCCCTACGAATACATCATAGGGGTCTTAACAGGTCATAAGGGGTCATAAGGTGTCATATGACCCCTTAATACCCCTTACAACCCCTTAGGACCCCTAAGAATGCATCTTAGGGGTCCAAAGGGGTTGCAAGGGGTCATAAGGTGTCCTAGGACCCTTAAGACCCCTTACAACCCGTTAGGACCTATAAGATGGTCGTAAGGGGTCATAAGGTGTCCTAGGACATATTGATGTATTAATGTGACATAGGACCCCTTAATACCCCTTATGACCCCTTAGGACCCAGAGGATGGTCATAAGGTGCCTTAGGACACATTAATATATCCTAGGACCCCTTAAGACCCCTTACGACCCATTAGGACACCTAAGAATAGATCTTAGGGGTCATAAGGTGTCTTAGGACCCCTTACGACCCTTTAGGACCTCTAATAATATATCTTTGGGGTCGTAAGGGGTCATAAGATGTCCTAGGGCCCATTAAGACCCCTTACAACCCATTAGGACCCCTAAGAATAAATCTTAGGGGTCATAAGGGGCCATAAGGTGTCATAAGACACATTAATGTGACCTTGGACCACTTAAGACCCCTTAAAACCCCTATGAATACATCTAATCCTCTCTCTCTCTCTCTCAGAACCCTTTAGGACCCTTCTCTGTATATCTTAGGGGTCCTAAGGGTTATTAAGGGGTCATAGGATGCATTAGTGTATCCTAATACCTCTTATTACACACTAATGTCTGGTAAGGGGTCCTAAGGGGTATTAAGGGATCCCCTTATGACCCTTCTTTGTACATCTTAGGGGTCCTAAGGGTTGTTAAGGGGTCCTAGGACACATTAGTGTGTCTTAGGACCCTTTATGACCCCTTATGACCTAAGGGGTCGTAAAGGGTCATAAGGGGTCATAGGACCCCTAAGTCCTAAATAATAAACCCTCTCTCTCTCTCACTCTCTTTATCACTCTTTCATAAACAAAGATCATAAATATTACCTATGTTGTTGGACATGGAAAATTTTACCATTGTTGTTGCAAATTTATTACACGTAGATTATAAATATTGCACACAGAGATCACAAATAGAAGATGATACAAGTTAAATAATGGATTTTTTATTTGGAAGATATTTGTTCCTTTATTTATTCTGTCATAATTTTTGTTGGTGATTACTCCTATCAAGGAACACCGTTCACGGATTTTGCCAGCGTGAACAAATTTAAAAATTTCAATTAGTTTCAAATCACTGCCACATTCTTTTCTCTCGAGGACAACTGCAACAAATAAAAAATAGATATATAATACGCATCTAAATGAATTTAATATTATATTTTATAAGTATATATTTAATATTTAATATATTTAAAAAAATAAATATTATTTTAATGAGAATAACATTGAAAAAGTGGGCCTCAATAACGTGAGTACATTTTTAGGAAAAATTTACATAGTGCATATGCGCTATAGCACACTATGTTTTGAATTTACCAAGCCTAAGGTTCGTGCAATCCAAGCCATAACGCGTACACCCTATAGGGCATGCATACTTTGTCTTTTGGGGGACCAAAAAATAATTTGGCACCTTTTTGGTCCCCCACCTTTGTGCATATACCTCGTGGGTTGGTCTATTGATTCACTAGTCTCTGGCCTTTCCTTTCAGATCTACATCGTTGGGTAACAAGTTCTTGGAAACCATTAGTCTGTGGTAACATTGAAATTTTTCCTTATGCAAAGGATTTTTTTATTTTTGTCTTTTATTCATATGAAGACTGTGATTTGGTGCTGAGAAAGCTGTGGGTTTGGGGGAACCACTCTATTTTTTCCAAACCTTAGACAATATCCTTCAACCCCCTCACTAAACTATTTAATGTGTTCTCTGTGCAAGTTTGTATCCCCAATCTTCCACTCCATTTTTGAGAGATTTATTGCTTTGAGGCCATTGGAAACTCTATTGGCTATTTCTTGAAGGTGGATGAGTCTACGACTTCGCTGCGTCACTCTATGTTCGCTCGCATTTTGGTTGACATGGATATCTCCACACCACTGGCAAGGAATGTGGTGCTCATGGTTGGGGATAGGCCTTGGAATTAATTGTTAGATTATGAGGACCTCTCCTTTCGGTGTTGATGATGCTTATCTATTGGACATCTAGCTACAAACTATTCTCTTTTGTGCCATAAAGGTGTTGCCACTTGGTGGAAGGATGTAAATGATGATCATTTGACAGTCCGAGCTTCTAATTATCTCTTTGATTTTACCTCTGAGGAATCCTCATAGGATAATGATGAGGATGAAGATCCTCCTGCATTTGTGGGTCATGCTCCTTCTGCAAATCTGGGTGATACCCCTACTGTAAACCATGTAGATACCACTTCCACTCCTACTGGTGCGACCCCCCTCTGGCCATGTGGACCATTCTTCACCTTCTGATCCTACTCTTCTCAAGGCTTCAAATGATAGTTTTTAGCTTCCTTGAAACTTCAACCTCAGTGATTATAGAAGTCCAAATGGTTCTTCATTAGTGGCTCCCCCATGTGGCGGGGATCCTACTGAAAGCATCACTTGGACAGTTGTTAGACAATGCAGGATAAATAGTTCTTCAAACTCACACTCTTCTCCACATGCAGTGAGTGAGAAACCCTCCTACTCTTGAGGAGGGCTACTAGCCTTTGTGCTACTATACTGTTTATTTTGTTTTTGACATCACCTTTCTATTCATGTGTTGTTAATAAGTCATTGATAGCTTGTAAAAGCCAACACTCCTATTTTAGTGTTGTTGTTCTCTTTGATATCTTCAGGCTATGAATATGTAAGGGTCAAACCCTTTTATAGGCTGCTAATTATAATAAAAAATATACAAGACTAGAATCAAAAGATCATGTCCATGTATTTAGATGTAGACTATGTTATCAGAGTGACAATATGAGAAACCAAATGAAAGCAAAAAATAAACAATCTTCTCATTCCAAGACTGAGAAACTTGTTTGACACCATACATAGAATGTCATAACTTGGAAACAAGTGAAGAGTATTGGATAAAACCTAGAGGCTTATTGATATAGATATCCTCATTAAGATCACTATATATAAGGGCACTCTTCACACATATATGATAAACTGGCCATTTCTAAGATGCAACATTACAAAAAACTACATTACAAAAAACTAGGAGAACTAAATCCATTTTGGTTATAGGGGAAAATTGTTAGCAAGTTGACTCCCAGGAAGTATATGACTTATTTTATGTTTTCATTATGGCAACAAAGTCATATGAAGTTTTGACAACAAACTTTGAAGTGAAAATTGACGAAGTATAGAAGACAAGACAAAAAAGAGATATACAGATGATCAGAGCACCAACACACGTGCGTATGACTGATTCAAAATAAGCGCCTTCAGACATAAGCTATATGATATTTTTTTTATGCTTACCCTATACACGCATGGTACAGAATGTCAGTAAGGATAAGTTACAGAAAGAACAAGTACACTAGCAGTCCAAAAAATAGAGTATGAAGCCGAATTCAGGTTTTTTATTAGCGTGTAATATTTTGTTTTGTAAAGGCTAAGAGCCTATTGTAATAAGTTTGGAATCATGTATTAAAAATTATTGTAGACATGCTTAATCCAATTTGTTTGTAAGTGTTGTCAATGTTGTTTTTAGGCCGACTAAGGTCTTGTTTATAGTCGTGTCTATTCAGGCATGGATATATATATATATATATATATAACATGCAAAGTTGTATTAAGAAGATGTCATCTAATATGCAGAGCAGAGATATAAAAGAATAGTATAAGATGTCAAAATGAGATAAAGCTCTTTAAGTGCATAAGAGCATCAGCGCATAACCAGAACTAGTCAGACAATTGTGTCACATACAATAGTTCACCTTTTTGATATAGTGTATATCAACTATCAGAAGGTTGTAGCCTTCATCCTATTGAGCAGTGATATTTTTGGACAGTGAGTCCTCACCCCTAACAAGGTTAGTTGTAAAATAATCCTAATAGGGTCAGACCCTTAACCAAGTCATTGTACTCGCATTGTAAAGACTGCTCCTAATAGGGCAAAGGAACTTTAACAGGTTCCTTATACTTTTGCAATATTTGTGGGTACTAATTCCCATCAGGGTTTTCCTCTGATCAAGGTTTCCCCATAATCATATCATGTGTTATGTGTTCTTGTGTTAAGATTCATTTTCTATATATTTGATTTATGTTTAAAGTTTCTGAAATATAATAAATAGACAAACAATGATTCACCCCCCCTCTCAGTGTTTCTAATAATTTGTATCAGAGCTCTGGTCCTCTGAAAGAAAGTTTAATTACTTGAGGAGATCATGGATTCAATAGAAGAAAAAAATTTGCAAAAGAATCTTGAAGCAGCCCTTGAAGATCTAGACAGATTTGAGAAAGAAAATGAGGAACTTAAACTAAAAGTTGATGGCTCACAAATGCTTATCAAAAAGTTAAGAAAAGATTTGAAAGATTTCTCTACAAATGATTTGGGTAAAATAGTCAAGAAATTGAATGAAGAAAACATGTCTTTAAAGGATAAGATAGAAGAATTGAATGATAAGTTAACTGATAGCCTAACATCTATTGAAGAGAAGAACAATTAAAATAAACAATTAGATGAAGAAATCATGCAAGCTAATATGAAAATCTTGGAGTTAGAAAACATCAAGAATAAAATTGAAGCTGAATTATCAGGGGAAAAAGATAAGATTGATAAGCTACACACAAGTTCTGATCTAATTCAATCATAGCTTTATGCAAAAAATCTAAAAGGTGATACCACTGGTATGGGATACAATGTAGCTCAAATTGAAATCAACTCAATACAAGAAAGGAAGAAATCACAAGAGACATCCACTGAAGCAAAGAATATTACAGAGGTTAAAATTGAACCACCTAAAGATGAAATCAAACAAGTTAATAGAACTTGTTATGCTTGTAACAAGCATGGACACTTGGCAAGAGATAGTAAAGAAGTAAGACCTTTTAATGGTTATTGTTACTCCTGTAATAAGTTTGGTCATAGGGCTATTCATTACAGGAAAAATCAAAGAAATTAGTCACAACTAAACCAAAGGAATCAGCCTCAATACAATCAGAGAAATCAACCTCAAAGAAACTTGCAAAATATTACATGTCAGATATGTAATTACAATGGACACAGCTAAGAAATGCAACATGATGAATAATAACATCAGACCTCCTATCATCTGTCATTCATGTGGAAAAGCTGGACACATCTCAAGATTTTGCAGGTCAAGAACACAAAGACAAGAAAACCCTAAAAAGTTTCTCTTTGAAGAATCAGGAGAAGTTAAGTTTGTGCAAGCTAAAGCTAATTTAGATAAAATTTGGGTTGAAGTAAAGAAAGATAATGAAGAGAACAAGTTAGTAGATGTATCCTCAGTGGATGCACCTTCTACTTCTATATAGTTGACCCTCATGGTCTTAGGGGGAGCTATTCTAGCTCTGTACCCCTATGTGGCTGGTATACTCACCTCCGAGTATGCCCCTTTGAATTCATGTCAGTGATAAAAAGAGAATGCAGTATGCATTCATTCATTGTCTATACTACATTCTGAATAAAGTTTGAAAGTCTCAGTGAAAGCATGTACGACATTAAATGCAGAAATTTTTTATATAAATTGGTGGATTGATTGATTATTCTCATTGTTTACATATGAGATCATAAAATTTGTAGAGCACAGGAGCACTAAGCATCAAACATTCAAAGGTATCAATTTGATCTGTTGGTGAATAGATTGCAAGTTGAAATAGAACCCTAAAATTTGTGTCATTTTGAATTGTAGTGAAACCCTATTATCCAAGTAGCAAGTAAGTATGGCCACTCCAGTTGTATTCGACATTGCTGAAAGGAAAAGATTTGTGTTTAAGAAGCATCCCTTCAAGTCTATACTAGATGATGTAGAAAGAGTATTTTCTAAGACTTCGCTAGGAGTTGTGCATGTAGAAGATATTCACACATACATATAATGTAAAAAGGAAACGGTTGGAGATAATAGTATTGCTACTCTCATGGCCTCAATGATGAAACCAGACTATTCATTCAAGGATGAATACGTGCATCTCACTGATAACCCTATCTTTGAGTACTCTAATGCACATGATTTTTACAAGCCAGAATGGGTGAAAATCCTATTAGGCAGAATACGTGATGACCTCTACTAGATTGGTGAAGTTCCCATCCGTATTACTGTAGACCTAATTCATGACATGACTGGACTTCCTAAGACAGGACCAGTTCTTCCAACTGGTAAAGATGTGAAAAAGAAGGTTGAACAAGCTTGTTTATCCATAAGTGATAGGCGCAGTATGACAGTTGATCCCAAGGAAGATGACATAAAACTGGTCACCATGATACTAGGTTACAAATTTCAGCATGCAAGCAGACTAAATAGTGTATTTGCAGCTACTGTCCTTGCAACAGTAAAGACGGTGAAAGATAATACCCAGTATAATCTATGTGAGATATTGCACGTTCAATTGATTGACAACATTTGAGCTATTAAGCATGACAAGAGTAAGATATTCAGGCTTGGATCATTGATCATCTATCTCTACTTCCACACAGTAGGTAAAGTGGCCAATCTTTACCTAGACAAGAGTAAACCCACTATGTCTCAGATATCACTCAAGGCTACATCAGAGAGCAATGTGAAGGATTCTATGGACATGGATATAAAAAAATTCAGGATCAAGATGCAAAAGAGGTTCAGGATACCTGAGGAGATAGTTGAGAAATACAAAGACACCATTTGCTTCATGGTGGAGACTGACTGTACTTTTATGGAGGCAGTTGAACCTAGAGAAAAATGGATTCACCCTCTCGCATATGAAGTTGAAGAACATGTTTTGGAAGATTATGCACAAGTCCTCCTATCTGCGCCCAAGGATCCCAATGAACCTAGATGGGGTACTTATACAGAAAAGACAAATCAAGTTGATTCTATCTTGTACAGTATAGAAAACAAAAGGAAGGCATCAAGGATTACTTCAAATATCATAAAAGTTCATGGTTTTACAAAAGAAGACCTAGATAGAGCTAGGGAAGATAAGATAGCTAAAGAACTTGAGAAAAATCCCTCAGAAGTGAAAAAGGAAAAGTCTGATTATGCATAAGAAGAAGATGAAGAAATATGATGAAGGTACATCTGCGCCATCAACCACCATTGATCTAGAATCCTCTCCACCTTCTGTAACCAACAAGTTAACCAGAAGGAAGAAGCAAGTTCCTACAAGTTATCCATCCTCAAGGACCACAAGGAGCAAGGTAAAGAAAACTCAAGCTCCTCCTGAGGTAGGATTTAGACCTAGTCTAACAGTTCTAAAGAACATAATTTTTAATGAAGGAAGACTAGAATCCATCAAGAATGTCTATGACAAATACCAAGAGATAGACAAATCTAAAATTCATTCAATGATTATATCTCATATGATTAAGTTCAAGAAGTCAGTATTGGAACTCAAGACAGTCATACCAGATAAAGTATGAAACATAGTGGACATATTAAAAAGGCAAGCAATTGAAGAGGATATGAGGATAAGAGAAGAAACATTAGACAATCTTCTTCCTATTTTCTCACATGATGAGAAAGCTATACTGTTGGATTTAGTTAAACCTCATCTCAGAACCAAAACCAGAACACTTCATATCACGAATAAAGAGTATGATCTGGTTGGAGAAGAGACTCAAAAAGCATTTGAGTGGGTATTTCTAGATAGACATATGTATCCATCAACAGTGCCTACAGCTAAGGAAACTCCAGTTCTTCCCAAATAGGTTACAAAACCAGTAATTCAAGGTACGCATATGACAGGTCCATAGGTTTCAGCGCCCAAGATCACATCACCTTCTGATACAACCAAAGATTCAGAAGAAACTATTGTAATTGATGATGTCAAGATATCCATGACCGCTTCTGACAACAACATGGATAAAGTTGAAAAAGCATTTGCAAGCACTGAAGAGATAAAGGAGGTATGCGCTTATGACACATCTTTACAACAAGATGAAGTTCCCTCTAAAGATTCAACATATTTGAATAAAGAGGAAGACAATCAAACTACTGAGACACCAGTCATGGATATCCTAGTAAAAAGTGAATGTATGGATACTAGTCAGAATACTATATTCACCCCATCCATTCAACCATCAGCTTCATTGTTGTCAAGTTTAACTCCTGACTCAGCAAGTCTAGATGCATGGGGAGAATAAGACTTGATCAAGATCAATGTCCTAGCCATGGAAAAATCCAAATAGAAACAAGTTATGAGAAACCCTCTCTTTTTGGAGTTAGTGAACATTCTGAATGACCTAGTTCTTGCAGACAAGAAAGTGGCTAAAATTTAGTTAGTTGATGATGTAGATAGCATCCTAACAAGCTTCAAAGCACACTTTACAAGTTTAGTAGAATCAACTACTAGAATTGCAGAAGATGAGTGTAAAAAGGAAAGATTGAATGAACTGATAAAGAATTTTTCCTTAGATTTAAAGTCAATAAAGATTGGTGAGACAATGTTGAAAGAGTTGGCATCAAAAGGCAGTAAGGTTATAGCAAATTGCATGGACAGAGGCAAACTCACCTATGAACATATCAAAAAGATAGAAGAGGCAGATATCTTGGTTGATAACATAAGAAAATTAGTTGAAACATCATCCCAAGACATAAACATCTGCAAAAATATCTATCAAGGTCAGATAGACAAGATAGAAAAATATAAAATGGAGATCTGTAAGATAAGGATCAGGCAGACTCAACTGAGAAATGCACTTGCGCCATCCTTAGCAGTTCTGGATGAGAACATTAAACAGATTGATGCAACCATTGCTACCTATGACCAAGGACCCAACATAGATCTAAAAAAGATGGAAAAGCTTACATATACCTGTAACATAAAAAATTAGATAGATGATGATTGAGATGATGATGATGTGTGGTTGAATGAATGTTATGTTACTAAAATGTAAAGGAGGAAAATTATGGTTTAAGGAGAGGGTTTGAATTATTAATTGTTGTTTGTATTGATTGTATATTGCAATTGTGATTGTGATTAAGGGAAGATAAGATGCTCCTTTCTTTCACCCTCAAATACACAAATAGGAGATCCAACTTTGATCAACCCCAAAGGGTTAATACACAAATGAATCCAATATTTGGAAAGAGACCAAGAAAGGGGATCTCAAATTCTGTAAATTGATTGATTAATATGATTAATGACAAAAATTGAAAAGAATAGGAGAAAGCACCAACCTTACAAAATGGCAGATTAAAGATTGCTATTTTTTGAGATCTGTAGACTATTTCTAGATATGCTAACAGTTGATACCCAATCGGAATAGAGAGACGGAAAAAACCCAGAAATATTTTTTTGTTCTGATATCATCTTATGAAAAAGGTTGACCCTGTACCACTTTTGCCAACTCGATCTGCTCAACTCCGAAAGTGTCCCTGTTTGCACAGTCCAAAAGAAATTCAAAAAGGGTATCCAGATCTGGCCTTGAATTTACAGTCCCAAACCTGTACCTACAAGAAAAATGTTTGTTTGTTGGGGGAAAGGGGTTTGCCTTGGTCAAACCCCGGTTTTGGAATTAACCTTATAATATAATTGAAATTGCAGAGATAAACAAA
>MU226251.1:2074908-2088685 GCA_018584345.1 Thuja plicata
GGAGAGATCACCAAAAGGGCACTTTTTGGCTTGAATCCTTCAATGGCCTCCAATGGATCTCCTTCATGAAAATGGATGCTTGAATGCTTGAGAATGGATGGATGCTTGAAATATTTCTCCTTAGCTTCCTTGAATTGCACTTGAAAATCCTTCTCAATTGCCTAATGTTGCTTGATGATGGTTATTCATGCTTAGAGAAAATGAGAGGAGAAGGCTCCCTTTTATATGAAATTAGGGCACAATCTTCTAAGGAGGCCTACATAGGATAATTAAATCATCATTTGAGCCTTTACCCCTAGGAGAGGACCTATATTAAATATAATTTAGGAATTAGCCAATTCGGAACCCGAAACAGTCGACCTGGAAGCGGGAGAAAACTTTTTGTGAAGACCGACATCCCAGAAACCAAAAGTTTCCAGGATTTGGACCCTGGGACAGGGTCGAGGTCAGCCCTGTCCTAGGACAAGGTTGAGGTTGAACCTATCCTAGGAGGTCGACCTTGTCCTCAAACCCCAGGATCACAGGTTAGAGACCCAGAATACAGAATTCAGGTCATAAAATGGAGGTTAGAAAGGCAGGTCAGGGGGGAAGTCATGTCAAGATCAGGAACCCATTCAGAGGCACTTGTCATGACCCCAAACTACTCACTTAGAAGGATAAACCATTCTCCTATGCAAGTGCTTCCATTTTATAACTATACAATACCTTATGCGCCCATTTACAAACAATTGATGCAGTAAAGGCATTCTGGCAAAAAGAGATCAAGAATCTGCAGATAGCTTATCCAGATGTGTACATGGAGTAAGTATCTAGAGACTTACAATTTTGACACCTTTGTCATTAATGTCAAAGGGGGAGTAAAATATGTATGGGGAGTAGTGTATATATATGAAAAGAAATATGATATAGTATATGTTAAAGGAAGATAATATATAGTTTTTGGTTTTAGTCAATTTTGAGTAACTTGGCCACATTCCTTTGTTGCCATTAATGACAAAGGGGGAGATTGTTGGAAAGTTGACTCCTAGGAAGTATATGACTTATTTTGTGTTTTCATTATGGTAACAAAGTCATATGAATTTTTGAAAGAAAACTTTGAAGTGAAAATTGACTAAGTATAGAAGACAAGACAGAACAGAGATATACAGATGATCAGAGCACCAACACACGTGTGTACAACTGATTCAGACTAAGAGCCTTCAAACATAAGCTATATGATATGTTTTTATTCTTTCCCTATACACGCATGGTATAGAATGTCAGTACAGATAAGTTACAGAAGGAACAAGTACACTAGCAGTCCAAAAAATAGAGTATGAAGTCGACTTCAGTTTTTTGATTAGCGTGTAATCTTTTGTTTTGTAAAGGCTAAGCGCCTATTGTAATAAGTTTGTAATCATGTATTAAACATTATTGTAGACACGCTTAAGCCAATTTGTTTGGAAGCATTGTGAATGTTGTTTTTAGGCCGACTAAGGTCTTGTTTATATTCGCGTCTATTCAGGCATGGACATATATATAACATGCAAATTTTTATTAAGAAGATGTCATCGAATATGTAGAGTAGAGATATAAAAGAATAGTATAAGATGTCAGAATGAGATAAATATCTTTAAGAGTATAAGAGCATCAGCGCATAACCGGAATAGATCGGACAATTGTGTCACATACAAAAGTTCACCTTTTTGATATAGTGTATATCAACTATCAGAAGGTTGTAGCCTTCATTCTATTGAGCAGTGAGATTTTTGGACAGTGAGTCCTCACCCCTAATAGGGTTAGTTGTAAAAAACTCCTAACAGGGTCAGACCCTTAACCAGGTCATTGTACTCACATTGTAAGGACTACTCCTAACAGGGCAAAGGAAATTTAACAGGTTCATTATACTAGTGCAATATTTGTGGGTACTAATTCCCACCGGGGTTTTCCTCTGATCAAGGTTTCCCCGTAATCATATCATGTGTTATGTATTCTTGTGTTAAGATTCAATTGATATATATTTGATTTATGTTTAAAGTTGATGAAATATAATAAATAGACAAACACTGATTCACCCCCCCTCTCAGCGTTTCTAACAAAAATGTCTCTGAGTAGTCCATACCCTCAACTTGTGAGAAGACACCATTCCCCGAGAAAGATTATTGGAAATAAGGAAGTTGGAGTGATGACCAAAAGCAGGGCAAGAGACAATACATGTTTGATATCTTCATTTGAGCCGAAGAAAGTTCAGGAAGCACTAGATAATGAGGATTGGATGAAAGCAATGAAAGAAGAGTATGATCAAACTGAGAAAAACAAGACATGGACGTTAGTACCCAGGCCTAAAGATAAAAATGTTATTGGTACTAAATGGATTTTTAGAAACAAACTGATTGAGCATGGAGAAGTTATCAGAAATAAAACTAGAATGGTTTGCAAAGGATATGCAAAAGAAGATGGATTTGACTATGGAGATATTTTTGCACCTGTTGCTAGACTAGAAGGAGTTAGAATACTTCTAGCATATGCTTCTTACAAAGGATTCAAAGTATATCAGATGTATGTTAAGTCTGCATTTCTTAATGGGATACTTGAGGAAGAAGTATACATTAAGCAACCTAAAGGATTCATTAAGAGCACAAACAAGAACAAGGTATGTAAGTTACATAAAGATTTATATGGATTGAAACAAGCACCCCGAGCATGGTATGAGAGATTGCACTCTTATCTAATCAAAATAGGACTTCAAAGAACAAGTGATAACATTAATGTTTACTTGAAATGTGACAGTGATAATAAAGTTTTGATTGCTGAAATTTTTTTTGATGATATTATATTTGGAGGCAATCACACTTTATGTAAAGGATTTGCTGATGAAATGAGAAAAGAATTTGAGATGTCAATGATAGGAGAGATTAAGTTCTTTCTAGGTCTACAAATACAACAAGTTACTGGAGGAATCTATATTACACAAGCCAAGTATATCAAAGAGATTTTTAAACTTTTGGTATGGAAGATTCCAAACCTATTGGAACACCGATGGTTACTGGATGCAAATTATCTAAAGTGGATGAAAGACAAGAGATGGATAATACCCTTTACCGATCCATGATTGGTAAATTGCAGTATGTTGTTCACAACAGATCTGATATTGCACACGCTATTGGAATTGTTGCAAGATTTTCTTCTAATCTAAAGGAAACACATATGTCTACGGTAAAAAGAATTTTGAGATACCTGAAAGGCACATAAGAGTTTGGTTTACTATACAAGAAAGAAGTTACTTTTGATATGCAAGTATACAATGACGCAGATAGGGATAGAAATATTGATGACAAAAAAAGTACTGGTGGAGGCGCATTCTTTCTAGGTGAAAGAGTGGTTACATGGATGAGAAAGAAACAAAGTTGTATTTCATAGTCTACTGCCAAGGCTGAATATGTTTCTACTACTATGAATTGTGCAAACATAGTATGGATTAAGAAATTACTTGAAGGTATGCAAGAAGATATCACATGTCCGGTTACTATTTTTTGTGATAATACAAGTGCTATTAACATATCAAAGAAACCAGTTATGCATTCAAAGACCAAGCACATTTCTTTCAAGTATCACTACTTGAGAGAACAAGTTCACGAGAAGAATGTGAAATTGGAATATGTGAATTCAAAGGAACAACTGGCTGATATCTTTACAAAGCCACTACCTAAAGATGCTTTTGAGTATCTAAGAGGCAAATTGGGGGTTCTTCCCCTATCCAATGTTCACTAAAGAGAATGAGGCATGCTGCATCAATTCTATATTTTATTAGAATATCCGTTTCTGAATTAATGTTAGTATGACACACTTTAGGTGATACCAAGTTGTGAAAAGGTTTTTGTATACAATATTTTATGAGCACATGTCAGGTATAATCCACTACTGGAATAAGTTTTCAGGAGTATGAATTTTTGGCATTGTTGTCAAAGAGGGAGAAGACCGAATTGATGACATTTATCTATAGAGAGATATTGAGGGAGATGAATGAATTGCTAAAATCTACTCATGAAGGAGATTCAAAATGTATGTTATAGAAATAGAAGATTTAACCAAGAGGCATATTCAGATCAAAAATATCAAAGTGGAAACAAATATATCAACTCAGAGGGAGTACAATTATGTATTTGAGAGATGCCATCATCAATTGCTATAACAATGTTATAGTGGTTGCCATCAATGCCAAAGAGAAAGATTGTTGATTAACTGATGAATATCTGATGGAGACAATGAAGACTGAGTGATACTAAGTATCATGATTGTAGAAATGGTTAGATTAGTTGTTGTTTTGTCATTGTTACCATATCTTAAGAGGAGAATTTAAATGGGTGACAAATACATATTAGACAATGATGAAGTAATGATGTTATAGTTATTTTCTACTATATATTTAATGTTATCAAATCAATACATTCGATTGATCAAGTCGAGAACTGCATTGAATTAAGTTATGCCTAAAAGAGATAATTTACCGAGCTAGACTAAGTTAGTTGGTAGAATGTTATGTGAGTCTATTAAAATTACCGAGTACCGAGTGAAAGTCAAGCACCGAGCACCAAAGATGAGTTAGACACCAAGCAGTGACTGAGTCAGTTACCGAGTTGCAATGCAACTTTTATCGAGTACAATATATTGATATGAAATGATGACGAAATCAAATTTAATATGAAGAAATGATGAGCTAGATGAGGAAATGAATTAAATGAAGTTTGTTACAAGATCTACGAATGGGAAAATTCAATGAGGAGATCTAAGGCAAAGATCAAGTGGTTAAACATAAATATGAGAGTTCCAAGAAAAGTTAAAAGTTTTGAGGTAAAAGTGAAATGGTTTACTAAGTTAAGAAATATCAAGAAGATGATCGAACGGTTGAGCGCAAAGGAAGGAAAATCAAATTAGGGAGATTAAGAGGCAAAAGTATGTCTATATAAGGAATGATAATTACACATGGTGTAAGACTACTAGTGAATTGAACAGAGAAGGAAAGAAGCTGAAGAAAAACATTTACTGAGTAGAACAGAGAAATATAGATTAAAGAATCTGCAGTCTGAGAAAGAGATTAATGGAGTATGTGATGCCAGTATTCAATTGAGCATAAAGGATCTAATCCAAGCATAGTGAGTTGCTATTTTTATAGATCAAAGTTTACTGTTGCTTATTAATATTTGTAATAGAGAAATCTCTTAACTGAGTGGATTTAACCGTCCTATTTGTAAAACCTAGACTTAGGTGACATTCCAAAAGAGTGTTTAAAGACCTCTAACAAGGCCACTCCTAGCATGGTGAATATCTTAATAGATCTGAGGTAAATCCCCTAAAAGGGTCACATTTAGAAAGTGTGTTTGTAATCTTTAACAAGATAAGTTCTTAACCGAGCGTACTTCAGAAGGGTACATTTTTATTGTGGGTTACAATTCCCACAGAGATTTTTCCCAAACTGGGTTTCCTCGTTAAATTTGGCATCAATCGAGTTATATCATGTGCTAATGAGTTATTCTGATGTTGCTAAGTTTGTATGACTGATTGATGCTTATGTTATAGAGTTATTTAGTGAATTGGTTATTTACTATATTTAGTATTTACTGAGTGAATCAATGAGTTCAGTTTTCAGTGTTTAAGTTTGATTTGTCTGATACGGCCCCCTCTTAGTGGGACCAACACCATGAATGCAGCATATAATTTTCTATCTCCCTTATTGATATGTTCTTTCTTTCAACTAAACCATTCTACTAAAGAGTGTAGGGAACCAAATATTGATGTTGAATGCCATACTCAATACAAAAGTCAATATAAGATTGGTTCACATATTACCCCCATTATCTATGTATACACACAAAATATAAGAAATTGAGTGCTTCTCTGAGGGCACCTTGAAGGTTTTGAAAGTATTGAAAACATCACTTTTGTACTTGAGAAAGTACACCCAAGTATAATAAGGGAAATCATCATTGAAGGTGAGTACATACTGGGCTTCGTAAAATGAAGGAGATGAAAATGAAATGAGGTCACTATGTACTAAAGTAGGGTAGTAGCACAATGGATCTTACCCTTTAGAAAGGGTTCCTGATGATGTTTACTAAGTACATGACTTCAATTAAATCTCTCTATGCATGCAACCTTAGGGAGTCCAAGTACCATACCATGAGTAATCAACTATTGCAGATAAATGTAATGGAGGTGTCCAACCTCTCATGGAAATAACTTTTGGAATAAGTGATGCTCTACAAGATCGCTCAAAACCATGAAACCATACAATTGAGACCCATGATCTTCTCTGGCTGATGTTACAATACTCTTTAGATGGTGAGGTTATCTAATATCTACATCATGTGGTGAAAAATCAATTGTCTTTCCATGACTTGTATGAAATATATGGTCAATTGAAAGATTAACTGAAATCTCAAGAACATAGAGAACATCCTCATTGCAATCCTTTGTTAATTGTACTCTACATGTCACAAAAACTAGAATATGTGATGAGCTTCCCACTAAAATCTAAAAGTAGCACTATCAAAAGTAGTCTCAAGAATATCATGTGAGTGAGTCTTGTCATGTGAGGCCCCTAAGTAAGAGTCATATTTATTCAAATCCTCTTCCATAGCTACAACCTTCTTAAAACAAACTTTGTCATCATGATTTTGTAATCTAGAATAAGTACTTTGCTCCTTTCCTTTATCTTTATACTTTGAATTATTATTTTCTAACTTTGAAGAAGACGTGGTTCATGTGTCAATATTAGTCTTCCACTTAAGATGATTGATTATTTCTAAAATGGATTATGCCTTATGTTTGTTTAATTTTTTTTTTCATTTTCTTTGAGATGATTATGCAAAAAATGCCTGAATTTTGGAGAGGTAATATCATCCATAGTGAATAAATTATATTTTCTCTTGTAAGTCTATTGCAAAGTTGTTCAAAAGTTGGCATGTTACATATACAAATCCAAGAGCATTCATAGTATAGTAAAAGGAAGTAGCAAACTTTTGATAAGGATATTTGAGCCTATATAAGACCAAGAACACCCACTCTTTGTCTATTTTTGTTTTACTATAACCTTTAAGTCTAAAAACCAAATACTTAAGTTGAATGAGAAGTCTTCAGTATAAGGTAAGATATGAAGAGACAATGTTGTTTTGATTAAGTAAAAATAGGTTTTGAAATGACCCAAAACCTTGTACAAAAGCAATGAAAGATAGGGCAATGAGAGAACAAAGAAAATACTTTGATGTGCCACCAAAAAAGCCCAAGGGAATGAACCATTGTTCCCACCAAGTGGAGCAGAGACCAGAAAAATAGTAGTCAATATTTACATTTTAGCCCATCCTTATGTGAACATAAATTCATATCAAAAGAAGGCTTGGAAGACTTTAATTTCTTTCCTTTAACTGTTTTGGATCCATCCTCCACCTTCTCATAAACCTGAGAAACAAGGCTGGCCACACCAATAACCACAGTTGGGACATAGACATCATCACCACCAGTCCCCACTTCCCCTCTTGGAATAAAGGGATAGCAGGATCCACTGCACCTGTAGACAAGACAACTGATCCAGAGAAAACATCAACACTCGGGTCAGGAGTAACAACAACAACACCTGAAAGGACAACGTCAACAGTCTGAACCAAGGAAACATTTGAAGCAACATCAGTAGCACTAGCCTTAGCATGATCATCCTGAGAGGAGAAAACATCTGAACCCCCATCCTTAGAAACTTTACAAACCCTATAATGGTGGCCAGAAGCCCCCAACCACCAAGAAGGCAATTTCTTTGTTTTAACCTTATCAGATAAGTACCATGCCACAATATGGCCAATGTTGTGGTATTTCTTGCATCTGAATGAGATGCCCTCATAATCTAGATTCTGGATCCAAAATCCCTTAGGGGAAGCCAAAGCAATCTTCTCTTGGAGATCCTTAGAAACATCAACCTCTACTAGGATATGAGCATACATTGTATGTAAAAAATCTGAGGAATCCAGATCAACCATCTAGAAATCTCCAATAGCCTCCCCCACAGATTCCAGAACAGAATCCAACCAAAGATGAAGAGGAAGATTCAGGAGCCTCACCCGTAAGGGTATTTTATTGAAGGACTCAGTAAGAGGATTGAACCCCTGATGCCAAGGTTTGGCCATCAGGGGGAAACACTCCTCCCAAGAGAAATAACTATCACACAAAATAGTTTTCCTATCTTCAACATTTTCAAACTTTGCAATAAAATAACCCTTTGCCACAGGGCAAATCTAAACGACATAAGATAAAATGGGTTTGCAATGTTTGGATATCCAAGCATGCAGGTCCAATAGAGAGGGCCAAAACCCCCTGAATCTAAAGATAGCAACATTAGAGGAGAAATCCTCTGTAGTTTTAAAGATCTCATCTACTATATCAGATTCCAGATTAGCCACAATGGGATCACTTACAAAGATAGGCAGCATAGAAGGAGAGCAGGAATGGAGGCCCCCTCTTCCAGCTGAAGACAAAGCTCCATTGATATTTGCCTCAAATGATGCTACGTTTTCATAAGAGACCGTAGTCCCCTTAACTGTAGAGGATGCTGACAACACCCGCACAACTCCCCACCAAGAGCAGCCACACCATCTAGCGCATAGGCGGGAGAATTCAAACCCGACGAGCAAGAGTTAGCAACGGCAATGAAATTCATCACGGCAGTGGGAAGAGACAATGCTGTTAATTCTACACCAAGTTAAGGTATTTTTAGCTCATCCAATGTACTAAAGAGGTCATTAAATTTATCCCACATTTTCTTATGAGTCTAGTACAACTAGAAATGTGAAATTGCAAGTTATCAGAAATACAAAGACCTATAATACCCATTGCCTCATATAGCTTATCTTGATAAGTAAATTTACTTATCCTGATAAGTAAATTGCTCAAAATTTGTATTGAACTTTTGTGGTTGACCATTTACTATATGTCAAAGCCTCTTAGAATGAAGAAATTGTTGTACTTTCACTTTACAGGTATGATAAGTTTATGGAGGTAACAAATAATTGAAACAAAAAAAACAAAGCATGTGAATTGTGCCTTACATACCCCCAAAATTGTATTAAATCTAAATGTCAGTTCCTCTCCAAAAACATGTAAAAGAAGAATCTCAAGATAATATACAAATTTGGAAGCTAAATCGCCCATTTTTAATGGGTGTGAATGTGATTTTATTCTACTCACATAGGTTTAAACTTTACTCAGGTAACCCATATCACATCATTAGTTATTAGGTGCATATTATTTAATAATGTTCATAGTGCATTTAATATTTATAGTTGGTAGTTACAGTTGTCTCTACCTTGCAACACCTTTGCTATTTATATAAGATGTGTACATTTCATATCATCTCAATACAATTTATTGTTTATTGGTGAAATAGCCTAGTTACTTCTCTCACATTATTGATTATTGTTTATTGGTGAAATAGCCTAGTTACTTCTCTCACATTATTGTTTATTGGTGAAATAACCTAGTTAATTCTCTCACATTATTGTTTATTGGTGAAATAACCTAGTTAATTCTCTCACATTATTGTTTATTGGTGAAATAGCCTAGTTATAATTTCTCTCACATTGTGAAAGTGGTTGTGTTTGCAGATTGTTGATTCTAAATGGTCACACCAATATGATTTCTCTCACATTGTGAAAATGGTTGTGTTTGGAGATTGTTGATTCTAGATGATCACACCAATATGATATCAGAGTAGCCAATTTGCATCCTCTTTCATGCTGAACGTTTTCAGTAGTGAATTCTGAGACCACGAGAAGTTTTTCCAGTTTGATATTTATGTTTTGATTGTGCCATTTCAACTGGCACACAAAGCTTTAGTATATCTCTCTCTGGGGTTTGTAAGTTTCTAGTTTGTAGATCAATTTCATGCATAAATTCACAGATCGTGGCATGTTTGGTGCATAAAGTTTGTTTTGTCTTTGACAAAAATTTCCAATCAAATCACCAAAATTGGCTCTTTCATTCATCGAGAGATTTTATGGTAGTCTACATTCTCTGTAATCAGACCATGTCTTGGCTTGTGTTTTTGCAAAGATCGGTCCTCATGTTGGGTGCATTTTGCATTTGTTGGCAAGTTCATTATTTGTGTATTGGCCGTTGAAGTTTCGATAGTCCATACTTTTGATAGTGTTTGATCTCTGACTTTGATTGGCCTGTGAAAATATATGCACAACAATATTGCATTGATTGGGGGTTTTCATTTGCCTTAAATTCTGAAGAGGTAGCGGTTGTATGCTTTGGTTGAGCGTTGTGGAGTTTCACTGTTTGTGGCAGAAATGGAGAAGTTTCTTTTGAACAATAGTATGCTTTAATATTAGAGTCTGGTTCAGTGGTTGAAGGACTTGTGTGGCCTCCTTACCAACAATAGTGACCGATTTTTCATTGGAGCTCTATTCTTATGCTTATATTCTGGATCGAAAGGCTTAAACAATACGTTCTAATGGCTGATTTTTAGGCTAAAAGTGTTAAATAGTCAAAATTGATTAACTTTTTTCAAACTTAATTTGTTCCTTAGTGCCTGTTGTTTATTGTTTAATGTGGCTGCCCATTTCTAAACTCTTTGATATTTTTGTTTATTCCTAATTGAGAATTGCGTTGGGGTTAAGACTACTTTGAGGGGATACCTTCAATAATCTTCAATAAGATTTCAATACTCAATATATTAAAATAAGAAAATGCAGCTTTTTAAAATTGGCCGAACCTGGAAAACCTAAACACTACCAGAAGTACCCATGGCACATAAAGCCAATTACATTAGAGGTCACATAGATCCCCCACCCATGCCAGAAGGAAGACAGGTAAATACATTCCCTTGAAATCTAGAAAAGAAGAACATGTACGAACTAGATTCAAGAACCTGCATATACTCCTTAATAGCAAACTGACAAGATCAATTAGTATTAATGTAAAACTAAATTTTTTATCATTTTATTATGTTAGTATAAATATATTAAATTAACATATTTAGTTTATACTTCATATTTTTAAAAACAATTTTGGAAAAAACATAAAGTAATTATATAAATATTGTATCATTTATTATGTTAGTATAAATATATTAAATAAATATATTTAATTCATACTTAGCAATTTATATTATATCAAATATAATGAACAAAATAAATCTAATTGCATGAGTAGACATATCTACAATAGTAGCAAAAAGTGGAGTGTAATAGCATGATCACATTAACATAACATATGATTTTCATGTCATAATATTAATGTGGCTTTTTCTACATTTTTAAAGAAAATAGCTTGAATTTAAGAAAACATTAAAATAAATTATGAATAAGATGAATGTGGCACAATAGACATTGTTCAGATCTTACCAAACTTATTTAATTCTAAAATAATCTAAAAAAGAGAACACACTTAGTACAATCAACTTACTTCATAGTTATACTTAATTTATTGTACTATTACTTAAAATTAAAATAACTTGAATTTAAGTAAACATTAAAATGAATAATTTGATGAATGTGGAATAATAGACATCATTCAAACCTTATCAAATTTAACCAAACTTATATAATTCTAAAATAATCTAAAAAGTTAACCTACACTTAGTACCATCCACTTCTTTTTTAAATGTATTATTTAATAAAAATAAAAATATTAAATTTTAAACATACAATTTTTATAATATTATATTAAATATTTATTTAAGAACTTAGATATTATAAAATATAATTTAAATTAGTTTCAAATTAAAAAAAACATTCTACATATAAACTTAAATTCCTTTACAATTGAAATATGAGAATATTAAAAAGTAATATAGTAAGCAATTATAAGTGTTATCTTATTACCAACAAAATATTTGTTCGGGTGGCAACGGCTATCCAGCCATATCATTCGATATGGCATGTCACTAACCGTACATGTTATAAAGCAAATACTTTATATGGAAATAAATTAAGAACATAAAGTATTAAAAAATTAAGTTAAATATAATGAATTAACTAAAAATAAAATATTAAGATTGTAATTACATATTTTCAATATAATGATTAAAATATTATATGAAAATGGATTAAAAATTTAAAGTAAATATAATGATTATTAAATATTATACTATATATTATATTTAATTAATTCAATAATATTATATTTATTTTAATATAATTTTAGTTTTTCATTTGTTAAATTATAATCACCTAAATTTTTTTAACTATTACTTATTAAATTAAAATCATTATTTATTATTTACATATATCCTATTTCGAGGCATCTATCTAACTATTTTACTTAATTTATGAGAAGAATCTTATAAAAAAAACCTATATCAAGTCTTTTATGGATTTTAATTTAATACAATATCTCTAATTTTTTTTCATATTTTATAAGAAATAAAAGTAATTAAACCTAACAATATACAATAAGCTTTTTAAACTTCTTCAAATTGAATCTTTGACAACTTATTATAATGTTGACACTATTGTTTTTATGTATTGTAAAGTAAATACATTATATGAAAATAAAGTATTAAAAATTTAAGTTAAATATAATAATAAAATATTATATATTTGATTAATTAAATAATAAAATATTAAACTTATAATATATGTAGTATATGTAATTTAATTATTATATTTATTTATATGATATATATTTAATTTAATTATAATATAAAATTATTATATATTATATTATTTTAGTTTATAGTTTTGCTTTTAGTTTTCATATATATATATATATTAATTGGACAATTGAAAGTTAGCCAAGTTGGTAATCAAAGTTTTTGATAGTAGATCTTAAAGATAGAACTTAGAAACAAAGAAAATGGTGGGCAATGATTTAGTTATGCTATTTTTTTTGTTCTTTTTCCTATTTACAATACTTACACTTATTAATAAAATTTTCTATTTATCAATAAATTATTTATTATAAAATATTTAATTCATAAATTACTAATGAATACAAAACTTTTTAATAGGCTTACATATTACTAATATATTCTATTTTTTCTTCAATTTAATGTTTGAATTTTTTTTAGGAAGCATCAAAATTATAATATTAAGATACGAGTCTTTCATATTTTTAGATTTATTTTAAATTGTATTTAAAAGATTGATTTATTTTAATATCTATATTAAATTTTATAAAAAACAAATCCTTTCATAAGTTATTCTATCAATCTAAACCTTGTTTAAAATGTTAAGTTATTTTATTACTTATGATATATGTAAATAATAAATAATAGTTTTAATTTAATAACTGATAATTAAAAAAATTTAGGTGATTATAATTTAACAAATGAAAAAAATAAATTATATTAAAATAAATATAATATTATTGAATTAATTAAATATATAATATATAGTATAATATTTAATAATCATTATATTTACTTTAAATTTTTAATCCATTTCCATATAATATTTTAATCATTATATTAAAAAATTTCAATATATAATTACAAACTTAATATTTTATTTTTAGTTAATTCGTTATATGTAACTTAAATTTTTAATACTCTCACAGGCCAAATGCATTTGTTTTGGTTGGGTCGAGCAACCTCCGGGATGGTTTTTGAATTATGGTTTCCAATGGGGTGGCCCCACCAATATTGTCAAATACCTGGGTATCCCTTTCGCTGTTGATCCTTCGCTTAAGGAAATGTGGCTCTGGGTTAAATCTAAGATCACTAAAAAACTTAATAGCTGGTACAACCGTTCCTTGTCGCTTGCTGGTAGACTTCAAGTCTGTCAAAAAATATTATCTTCATATAACATAT
>MU226251.1:2103531-2125221 GCA_018584345.1 Thuja plicata
TAAGGAAGGTTATCTTAATACATGCTTTCTTATGAATATATTCATGATATTATATCCATAGATATTAATACACACTTTTGATTTCTTTTGTAAATCATCATGACAATAGTTATATTGATAATATGTAGTTTTTATACCATTTGTTATTAACGAAGGACAATTTAAATGGTATTATTATTATTATTATCATTATTATTTTTATTATTAAATCGAAACAATGTTTTTGTCAAAAGAAAAGTTGACTAATTAGAGTTATAAAGTTTTATATGATTATATCATTGATTTTGATTCATCTCTATTAATATGAAAACCAATTTTTATGGTTATTGTATATTCAAAGAAATTGATGATAAAACCTTTTAGTATAATTACATATATTGCATGAATGATGGTATATAAACGTAATGAAAAAGAGATAAAACATTTTGATTAACATATTTATTATTATATGGCGTTTTAATAGTAAAGTTTCCATTAAGATATGGTTGTTTATCATGCAGATTGATAAGGTGGCAGATTTGTTTTATCACAAGAATCCATATCAATATCTCTCGACATTGAGATAAGTCGACACATGCAAACAAGTCGACATCTTTAAGAAGTGAACATGACATTCTGCACGTCCCAAACAACATGATTACTACCTCCATCAGCAACAAATGCCATGTCCATTAGCAACAGCAAGTCGATGTAATTAAAACAGCAGAGATTGTAGACACAACCTGTAGATCAACAAAGGGAGTCATCAAATACATAGCACGTTGGTTGCCATTTCTGTCATCACTGTGCACCAAAACAAGATATCAAACACCATATCCCATGCCACATATAGCAGTCTGTGAGGATATATAAAATGTTTTGGTTGCTGCCTTCATTAGCAAGATGGAGTAGTCGATACAAACAAGCAGGAGTCAACACATTTGGCATGGTCGATGTCTTTCAGCGCCAGAAGTCGACAGACATAAACAACTCCCAGAATGCAATGTTTCAGCATTATTCACGTTGAAATTCAAACCAAGACAAAGTCTGAAAATAGTAAAAACATAGTCAAAGCAAATGGTCTCAATAGTTATAAAATTATTAAAATCTAAAGGATTGTTGAGGCATAACCAACACCGTTATACAATCAATAAAAGGTGACAAAGAGCGAAGCCAAATTACTATCAATTTGCAGATTCATTTACAAAGCCATCAACCTCAAACACGCCAAGCATGGATTCGCAAATGTGGCCATGGAGAAGTTTTATACAGATTTATCAAGTATGCAGTTAGGCAGGTTATCCAACCGAATGGTTGGCTATTATGGCTGATTAAGAGAGATAGATTTGTATTTCAGATCAATTGTAATAGTTATAATCAGTTATGGATTAGTTTTTAGGGAAAGGGTGTGATGTTTCACACACTCTTTCTCTTTTATATTTATATTCATTCGTAAATCTGCAAACAGGACAGAATAATAACATTGAGATTGAACAAGATATAATGACTGAAGTTGAAACTATGGATTCGTGGGTTATGATGAAATGAAAGATAGTTTGAGTTTGAAATCTGAATGCAAAGACCCGATACATCTTCTTAACAAGCAGAGATAAGTCTGTATTTTTCTTCTATTGTGCAATAGTTATTTTCGTTATTTTCTTTACAATCAAGTCCTTCAGATAAACAAATCAACATTCTTTAAAGTGATAGTTTTGATTTGCGCATATTTCAATTTAAGTTTATGTTTTGTATATTCAGTTATTTCTTTCTCATTTTCGCATGGTTAAAATATTATTGATTAAAATATTGATCAATTAGTCTATCATTTGAGAAATAGTATTAAATTGAAACACTTTTAAACTTTTTTAGTTATATGTGCATATTATTACGCCTTTAAGGTGATAAGCTTTCGTTTTCAAAGCCATCTGTGAAGTTGAACGTGGGATTGGAGAATTATCGACTCTGTTTGCCCATTATTAGAATAAAACACTCGTCTTTCTCATTATTTGAATTCGGTATTAGGTTTCATTGTTTCAAGTTTTTGAATTACTCTTTTATTTCATCTAATTCAGTTCATATTTCAATCATATCAAGCAATATTAAATACATTACATCTCATTAACACATATGTTTTCAGTTTTGTGATCTTATTAACACATTGAGAAGTAGGAGTTGAAGTTATCAATTATCCATTGTAGGAAATTTCTAAGAAGACTTTGAAGACAGGTTTTAAAGTGCAGGCCCACCAGCCTTGGTTCCGTGGAATCAAAATTGTAGGAGGTTGTCGAAACCTTGTTCGTTGGCAAATCAGGTTGGGATTAGAGTTAGGGTTAGGGTTAGATTTAGGGTTAGGGTTAGGGTTAGTGTTAGAGTTGTTTTTATAGTTAGGGTTAGGGTTAGAGCTAGTGTTAGAGTTAGGGTTAGAGTTAGTGTTAGGATAAGGTTGGGATTAGAGTTAGGGTTAGGGTTAGATTTAGGGTTGGGGTTAGGGTTAGAGTTGTTTTTACAGTTAGGGTTAGTATATTTTTTTACCATTGTAATGTATGGTTATGGGTTTGGGTTTGGGTTTGGGTTAGGATTAGAGTTAGGCTTACATTTCGGGTTAGAGTTAGGGTTAGGGTTAGGGTCTTTTTTATAGTTAGGGTTGGGTTTAGGGTTACAATTAAGGTTAGGGTTAGAGTTTTTTTATAGTTATGGTTAGGGTTAGGGTTAGGGATAGAGTTAGGGATAGAGTTAGGGACAGAGGTCAAACTGAGAAGATCAATTAGTAATAATGTAAAATAAAAAATGGTATCATTTTATTATGTTAGTATAAATATATTAAATTAACATATTTAGTTTATACTTCATATTTTTAAAAACAAATTTGAAATAAAATAATATAAATATTGTATCATTTTATTATGTTAGTATAAATATATTAAATTAATATATTTAATTCCAATTTATATTATATCAAATATAATGAACAAAATAAATCTAATTGGATGAGTAGACATATCTAGTAGTAAAAAGTGGAGTGTAATAGCATGATCGCATTAACATAACATATGATTTTATGTCTTCTAGTTCCATTAATATGCTGTTATACATGCTTTGACTAGTTCCATTAATATGTTGTTAATGTGCTTCTAGTCCATTGTTCCACGGGCCAGCACCCTCTTGCTGCTTTTTTCTATCAAAAACATATGATTTTATGTCATAATATTAATGTGGCTTTTTCTACATTTTAAAAAGAAAATAGCTTGAATTTAAGTAAACATTAAAATAAATTATGAATAAGATGAATGTGGCACAATAGACATTGTTCAATCTTACCAAACTTATATAATTCTAAAATAATCTAAAAAAGTGAACACACTTAGTACAATCAACTTACTTCCTAGTTACTTAATTTATTGTATTATTACTTAAAAATAAAAGAACTTGAATTTAAGTAAACTTTAAAATAAATAATTAGATAAATGTGGCATAATAGACATCATTCAAACCTTATCAAATTTAACCAAACTTATATAATTCTAAAATAATCTAAAAAGATAACCTACACTAAGTACCATCAACTTCTTTTTTAAATGTATTATTTAAAATAAAAATAAAAATACTAAATTTCAAACATACAATTTTTTTAATATTATATTAAATATTTATTTAAGAACTTAGATATTATAAAATATAATTAATATTAGTCAAATTAAAAAAAACATTCTACATATAAACTTAAATTCCTTTATGTAATTGAAATATGAGAATATTGAAAAGTAATATAGTAAAAAATTATAAGTGTTATCTTATTAACAAATACAAGACAATATATTTGTTTAATTTTTAAAGAAGAAAGAAATCGTCTGTAACAAACTATATATGGAGAGTCGCGTGTCTATAACTGTATGTTGCAAGTTAGAAAAAGGACAACACACGGTGAGTCGCGTGTCTGTAACTATATGTTGCAGGTTAGGAAAGGGACAACACACGGTGATAAGACCTTGTCGTGGGATAGACGAATCTGGCTAGTGCAATCTCGATGCCCCATAGCCAATGTCAAATGACTTGGCCCTCGTGTCTATTGTGCCTGAACGACCTTGAGAGTTGTGCATTGGGAGTTATGGTGGCTTGAGGAATTTGTGTGGCACAGGTAACCTGCCACAATCTCATATATCGAGATCCACTTAATCCAAGGGCTTCTTTTTTAAGAACCAATGTTCGTTGTAGTCACATGGAGGAACCCACCATTTCTCTACATTAAGTCGTGTATATAGTTTGCATGAAACCTATTAAGCACTTCGTGCGAAGAGGGTACTTCGCGCGAAGCCATCACAAAAGAATTTTTTTTTGAATGTCTGAAATCCTTCGTCCCGAAAAGTGGGACACACTATTGTGAGATCGCCCCCCCCCCCCTAGTCTTCTTGAAAAAACCTAATACAATAAATCATTTTTGCATAACTTTTGCAAATGGAGGTTGATTTTTATAAACCTGATATTGACGAAAAGATGATTTCGTCAACCTAGTGGTGGTTCAAGTATTTTTTAGTATTTTTTTTGTTTGATGCTATTTTTTTTCCGATTGAATATCTTGGTTTTTTCACTAAAAGAGGGGTAACAATTTATTAAAATAGAAAAGATTTACAAAGAAAGCAAAGTGCCTAGCAAGAAGAGCACTACAGATTCTTGTCCCTATCCACTAACTGATCAAGCATAAGAAAAATATTAGGAGGCAATTGCCCCTTATCCACTATATTCCAGTCCTACATTTGCTCTGAGGCCCATTTGGCCAAACAATCGACAACACCATTCCACTCGCTAGGGATATGTGTAAAATTAATAGAGTCCAAAGAGCTTCACAACTGGAGATTTTTTCTAAGAACCACAACTAAGTGCCATCTAATATCACCAAGCTCTTGCCAATTTAACATGGTCACCACCACCTGAGAATCAAACTCACAAATAATCTTATGTCAGACAAGACCATAACATCACTCAACAACATACAAAATGGCAAGAGCCTGCATTAAATTATTCATATGAAGACCCTTATAAACAAAAAAAAATTGAACACCACTAGAACTATCACGCCCAACTCCGCCAATGCCAAGATGCCCAGGATTCCCTCAAGATGAGCCATCGATATTAATTTTTAAAACTCCATGAGGAGGGGGAAACCAATGACCCTCCCGAGTGATCTTGTGCAAAGGGTGCCTGCCTCTATGACTATTACCATGACTAGCATACCCCAAAGAAACCCCTTGAAGAGGAAAGGTGAGATGATTGCAAATAACCACATCTCTAGGATCCACTCCTCCAACCAAATCACACTTAGCCAAAACTGTCTCACAAAGAGAATGAATAATTTTCCAATTTCTTGTGAACAAAGAGATATTTTTCTATTCCATTGTTTTAGAATGGATTTGAATAAAGAAAAAATTCTAACTCCACACAATTATCATAAGTGAAAATTTAATATGGAGATTTTATTGTTGAAATTGCAATTGAAGAGAATCACATTAGGCCAAGATCCTAAATCCACGAGTGTTATAGAAAAGAGGAAATAGTTTGATAGAAGTGGTGAAGCTCTTGGTAATATTATTATGTCCATTTCTCCCAATCTTCAATATCATGTGCTATCTTGTACACATCTCAATGACATTTGGAATACTCAAGAGGGTCTCTTTGGTAAGATAGATAAGACAAGGAAATTCCATTTGGAGAATGAACTAATTAGTCCTATTTCTAGGGATTACGATAATATCCCAAACTTATTCACACTGCTTAATTCTCTTAGACTACAATTGAAAAAATGTAGGATTACTAAGAGGATGAATAGTTGAGTCTATCTATTCTCTTTAGAAAAGGTCTTGATTATTTAGTGTTTGTTTCTGCATTTTATGGTACTAAGCATTCTCTAGGTAGTGCACACAAAATGCCTTCTCTTTATGGTTTTGCAGCTCAACTCAAAAGGGAACAAGAAAAGTTGGTACAAATGGGCACATTGATGCCACCTAGGTTTCAAGCACTTCTTGCAAAAGATCTCAATCCAAAGATTTCAAGTTGTAAGGGCCAGAAACAAAATAATTATTCTAATTTTGGTGAGAAAGTTAACGAATCTCCTTCACAACATACCTCTTAGTCCAAGCCCTCTCCTAAAGATGAACCCTCCCAAAAGAAGATGAAATGTGCATGTTATGATATAATGATAATAAGAGTTATAATTAGAGAATTAATGAGCTTATACACTTTCTTCTAAAGAACAACATCCAACTACCCTCATTAGTGTCTTGTTCTTTGTCTTGAACATCACAATTGAAAACATCTCCATCCAAATAGTTAGGGAGCACAAGATTTTTAAATGAGCTGAAAGAAAGAAAAACTCTTGGCCTCCACTATTCCTGAAAACTTGAGATGAATTTTTGATTCAGGTGCATCTCATCTTATAACATCTTCTATGGATATGCTATCTTCTTTTTGAGCCTTGTCATTCACCTAATATTTTGATAGGTAATAGTACATATATGAAGGTTTACGAGAAATTATCTATTTCTATGGGAGAATAATCTTTTAATGATATTCTTTGCGTTCCCTCCTTGACTACTAATATCATTTTAGTTTATCAATTTGCCTATCGCACACAAAGTAAGATAGTCAAGTTAACTCCTAATTATGCATACATTAGAGATATGGAGACTAGATATATCATTGCTATAAGTGTTGTGGATAATGCATCATGATTGCATTCTTTTTCTCATTTTACTCCTTATGATGATGATGTTCCTTCAGTTGATGCTCACACCCTTCCATGAAGGGTAATTCATTTTTGTGAGGAAAAAAATGGTCACTTGAATCTTGGTATTCTTGAGACTAGTGTTGAGCCTCCTACTTCTTTAGATTTGAGTTCCTCTAAGGTTGATCATAGAGTTTTAGGTCTTACTTTGTGGGATATGTATTTGGCAGGTATTCCAGACTTGTTTGTGGAGTCTCATATTGAAATTTCAGAGACATACTCAAGGGGTTTTCTCTCCTCTTTGATGACACTTTTAGCATGAGTATTGATTCATCTTCGCTATCTTTGGAGATTGACATTCAATAGATTCCTCTTTCACTTGCTTTGTCACATTTCTTGGCTGATTTTGATCATGATTATGTGGTTGCTTACTCGAGCTTGGAGACTTTTACTCTGTTTTCAAAGATTTCTATTTGGAGACTTCCTTCCTCCTTTAAGTTGGACATGGAGTGGATTCTTCATCATTTGATGGAAGTGTTTCTTCCTATGGGGATATGTATTGCTTGTAGGTATTGGATCATCTTTTATTTAGGCATACTCATCGACAAATGGAGCTTCTTCATTATGTTGGGGATATCTTGTCTCTCATTTTCCTTCATGTAGAGGGATACTTGATTGTATATACATAAAGTGTGTAGTCCTTGGGGGGTACCATTGAGTCCTCCATGCATCATCTCGTTTGTTTCTTTTCTCTATTTTAAAGAGGATTTTCTCCTATTCTCCATTTATGCAAAATTGCATTGCATTGTCGCTGTGCATGAATACCTAACATGGCATTGTTATTGGGATCCATATTGCATCTCACATTGCATAAAATTTCACTCCTTAAGTTGCACTTTAGAGGGGGTGTTGGTGTAATTGTGGTTTTATTCCAACCACATAGACTTAAATTCTGCTTAAGTAGTTAGCAACACAAGATTAGTTATTAATTACACATTATTTAATAATGTTCATTGTGTATTTAATATTTGTAGCTGGTAGTTACAAGTGGGTTTGCCTCTACCTCTATACATTTCATATAATCTCAATACAATTTATTGTTCATTGATAAAATAGTCTCATTGCTTAAACAAAGGTGTTTGTATATTTCCTACAATCTCAATAAAGTTCATTTTTCACTACTCAAAGAGCCTCGTTGCTTTTATCCCATTGTGAAGATGATTGTATTTGTTAATTATGAAGGGTCACACTAACACTTATAACCCATAAATATTATTAAAATTTGTAAAAACTGACTATGCAAAACTGGATTTTGACTATGAATTTGGAATCATTGGAAAAATTTGATGAATTTCAAAACTGCCACATTGACGGGTTTTGTGAAATATAAAAGTGATGGAAATTTCCTACACCTTCGCAGTAAAATCTTCAAAAACAATCTCTAAAAATAGTAACCGATAGAAATCTGTAAAAACCATGTGAGGAGTGAATGGCTGCATGGTGTTATGGTGTTATGAGCTGTTGAGGTTGAGATTATGGGCTGAAAACCTGATCCAAAGAAAAAATATCCATTAATGGCGGACATATGGCGTTTGATCAAATACCCCATGCAAGAAAAATGAACGTGTAGGAAATTTGGCTTGCAGCCATAATTTAAGTCCCCAGCCTGCCAAAAACACAAAACTTTAAAATAAGAAAATTTGTCCTCCAAATAGACCAATATGGCCAAAATTGCCACAACAAAACAATTATTTACTCAAATAATGAACTTGGTACTTGGTAGAGGGGAAATATGCTCTCTGCTAAGAGTTTTTTTTTCAAATTGTTTAATAAATTCTGTGCTGTACAAATTAGTATGATAAGGTGCTGAACAAAAATAAATTGCAAAATTTCAGAATTGCTGATTGGTGCTGTTACAGTCTCGATGATTGTAATAGTGTTGATGATTGTAATAGTTTTGGTTGTAGATATTAGTGTTTTTATGATCTTTTGAGCACTGTTTTTCTTATTCTAGTTCCAATTTTGAATTACTGTTCTTTTATATAATTTCTTTCAGTTTTATCAATAACAAAACTTCAAAATTATCATTTTTACAAAATGAAATATAATTATTCATTTCTCAAGTTTGCTGTACACGACAGTTATGCACGCTCAGCTTTCTGATGCTCTCTTGATAGATGTTTGTACTGGATTTTACTAAACAATTAGAAGGAACTTGTGATTCATCCATATCATGTTAGAACAACAAATAATGAACATAAAAATTATAACTTTTAGATCGATCAGATTTCTACAATCCATAAGAATTTTCAATTTGATTTCTGGATTTGATTGTGTGTAGTTTTTAGCATCAACATTTCGGATCACACTCCGTGATCAGGATGAGAGTAAAGAGCATGAAGGAATGTAAGAGGATTACATTCCTTCATGCTCTTTGCTCTCATCCTGATGATGGATCACGGAGTGTGATCCGAAACGTTGATGCTAAAAACTACACACAATCAAATCCAGAAATCAAATTGAAAATTATAACTTTCACAAATAAATCAATCACAATGCAATATTTCATAAAATGTGTATATGTAAAATGAACTCTTTCTGTATATAGATGAAAGAAGAGGTAGGAAGGTTTATCATAGGGTGCAATAAAGAAATAATGGAGCACCAAAAATAGATGAAAAGCTTAAGCACTTTCCTGGTAATCAATATATATATATATATTTTTTATGTTTACTCAATTGCAATTATTTTTGTTTTTTTATATGTACAAATTTTATAGTTTTCTATGAAATCCTCTATCTTTAATATTTAATTTTTCTTTTAATTTTGATCTTCTTAGGGAAGCCATGATTTTGATCTTTTCATGGAAGCCATGATACTGTTGGTTTTTATCTTCTAAGGCTTTAAGTCCTGTAAAAACCCTTTTAATTTTAATTTTAATACAATCTTTTGAATTTAAAAAAAAGATAAATTTAAAATTTTATTTTTTTGGTTGAATTAGGACTAATCAAATGTAGTAAAAGTAAGAGAAAAATACATATGTGGTAAACATCAAGGAAATTTATAATTCTATTTTGTTTTTCAAGGAAATTTATAATTCTATTTAAGATGATGTTTCTTATTGTTTCTTTCTTTTTATTGAAAGGTTTGGAAACAAATAAATTATAAAGGGTGAGTTGTTACATTACTTTTTGGCAAATAAATTAAATCTCTTGTTTTTATTTTGTTAGAACATGCAAATTCTCTTATTCTTACATAAAATAGATAATGGGAACACTTTATGTTTTTTTAGAAATTTAGAATTAAATTTTTCTTATATATTTTTTTCCAATTATTGCTTTCAAAAAAGTAAGGTAAGATCTGTTACAATTATTCATTTTCTAGCTTAGCTACTTAAAACCTGAAAATAAGCTTTGATAAAACAGGGTCTGAAAACAAGGAACAACAACTTTTTGGTTGATCAGCCATATGAGGTCCTATCCTTAGATGAGTAAAACAATAATGTCCTCCATTTTATTAAATTTTACAATAAAAAAATACTTTCTTCATGTTTAACTTGATTATATATTGCAAAAATACTTGTGATAGTTTTTCATTATTTCATATGCCTGTTAAAGATAAAGGGAACTTGTGTGCATGAGTTGTTCTCTATCCATACAAATTATCAATTTGTATGGTCATAAATGATTCTCTACTTAGAAGTCAACAAAATTTTTGTTGGTTTTATAAATAAATCATCTATCATTTTATTTCTTATAGGGGAAGAGCACTAGCGGTCATTATAGCTAACAAGCTCCTTAATTGATTATAGTTATTGTTCTGACTTTTGGTAAAAAAGGTCGTGGGATCCCTTATGCATGCAAGAGTTAAAAAATGGTGATTCTGAAGTGTTGTGAGAAACATATTTTCTATTGTCCTATTATCTGTTGGCTTTGACCACCAACAAATTTGCATAATTGATCAAATACTTATGCACAAATGTCCCAATAATATTCTACTATTGATACTAATAAAGTTGTACAATTGATTTAATTTGAAAAAAAAACAGAAAATATACAATCTACTAATAAAAACTGAACACCAGCCTGCTTCTCTATTATTTTCTTTGCTGCTGTCCAATATTGACCCACTAGATAATCTGCTTTTAATCAGTAATTGAAACATATGAACGCAAGTTTTGCTCTTCCCCTAAACAATTTACAATCCCAACCACTAGCATAGTTTTTAAATGTGGGGGACTTAAATGAAATGGTTCAGCTTAAATAACTGCTGCATAGAAGATCCAATACAGAGCTAAATGTAAGCATTCTCATTGAGGGGAAACTTCTGTGAAAATACAGTCTTCAAATCTTCTGTGGGGGTCTTGACTCTTGAACCAAGCTAATGAAGAAAACCCTTGTTCTGCAGGCTGGCAACTGTATCAGCCAGGCACTTTTTCATTGGTGAAAATGAGAGCCCAAGTTTTCTCATCTTCTCATTGTTGAATTTGTAAGCCTGTTTCCTTGGATTTTTCTGGTCAGAACACCTGCAGAGATAGTAAGGAGAAGCATTAGTTGAACTGATTGAAATAAAGGGAGCAAAGAATCCATTGATAATTGTGTGAAAAAGAGATAAGGGTTTATTGAGTACATGAGTGGAAGAGGATATTGGGGGAACAATTGAGCCAAGAGATCCACCAATTCTCCACGGTGCATGTTGGCTTCTGCACACAGATAACGCCCACAAGCAGATGGTGTTTCATAGACTAATACATGAGCTTCTGCTACATCTCTCACATCCACATATGCCTGGGTTAAGTTTGCATATGTTTTGGCTGAACCTGCAAATCAGTCTCTCAAATATCAGTATTCTCAGTTTAGTATCTTCATAAGGACTTACATTTTGTATATATTTAGTCTGTTAAAGTACTAAATCTTAGTAGACCATGGATGTTAATGAAGTATACCCTGTTTTGCACGTACCTGTTAAATATTTCATGATATGAGCAGTACTAGCATTAATGGAGGACTGGAGCAAAGGACCTAAAACCAAACATGGGTTCACTACAACCATATCCAAATTCCTCTCTTGGGCTATCTTCCAAGCAGCATCCTCTGCCACAGTTTTGGCATAGCAGTACCAGTTCTGCAACATTAAATTAGGGGAAATCTGTCAGTGATTTATTTGGTAACATCTTATGAATTGAATTCAGAAGCTTGACCATGGAGGGGAAGTTTCTTTTAAAAGTATGGCTATGGTTACTTGTCTCAAAGGATTGGGATTGGATGATGAATTCCTTGTGGTCTTATTTATTGACCCAAAAAAAATTCTATAACAGAAAAGACTTTATGATCAAAAAAAAATTGTTGTTGGCGATCTTTTCGTTGTTCCTCTTTGTTTTTTTTTTCTGTCTTCATGTTCTTAATGTTCTATCTTTTTGATTGTACAGAGTCTAAAATCTTTCAAAATTTCTGTTTTATTTTATCAAATTGTTTTATTTGTTTTCATCAGATTTGGCATCACATACTGTAATCATCATTTTTTGAGATCTCTAATATTTCGATGATAGATCAATTCATAAGGTTGATGCTGATGGATTACAAAATGATTCAAAATATTAATAAAAAATATACATAATCAAATCCAAAAATAGCAATATTAATCAAAACCTCTTCCTAAATAATAATTATATTTTAAATTAATACTTTTCATATGATCTATTCATATTCAATATTTTTAATGATGAATCATATGGTGTGATAAACATATTTATATAAAAATAAATTACAGAGTTTATTTCAAAACTATCAGAACTCAATTTCACAGAATATGAAAAATTCAGTCTACTAATAATTTTAAAGTAGTACCTTTGTTTGAATGCAGTAATCCAAATCACTCCAGCAGTTTTCATCAACCACAAGGTGGGGATCTCTGTTGGGGTCCATGTAAACTGCACCGATTGAAGAGGTCATCACTAGGCGCTTTACCCCCCATTCTGCACAGGCGTCCAATACATTGGCAGTTCCTTTAACAGCTGGTTCTATCACTTGTTCCTGCACAAACCATCGCCATTAAAGCAAGCTTCACAAGGATCATGATTCTTCTCTCCGAGACAAAACACATATTCAAAACCAATAACTTACTGGGTCATCTGTGAGAAGACAAGCCATGTGAAACACACCATCACATCCTCTAATAACTTCATGGAGACTCTCATAATCAAGAATATCACCCTTCACAAGCTGTAGCCTCTCTCTGGCTCCTTCCAACTCTTTCAGATGTTTATACTTTCCATCATCTGTACGTCAATCAAACATTGACTGTTATCAGATAAATCATAGACATGAATTAGCAATAGATTTAGAGACCTGATTATTATGTATACTTACCAGGATTTCGGACAGCTCCTTTAACAGTATAACCTTTGCTCAACAACCTTTTAACAAGCCAGGAGGCAATGAATCCTCCTGCACCTGTTACACAAACTGTTTCCTTCCTCATTTCTTCTCTCTTTCAGAGACAGGAAAGCTCTGACAAGGTGATTCAGAGAAACAGAGTAAAGAACCAGCTAAAACAGAGAATAAAGCTCTGACAAGGTGATTCAGAGAATCAGAAAAACAGAGTAAAGAACTAGCTAAAACAGAGAACAGAATTAAGAAAAACAGGGGTAAGGAAATGCAGAGAAGAGCAATGTAGAAGAGAAAGGTGTGTTACCCCTTTAATAGGAAGCGGATAAACTACCCAGAAACTAAACTGAGTGACACGTGGAAATCATTTGACAAGGCGTTGAGTTGTAAATGCCACTGTACACTTTTTTTGGCTGGAAAATTCCCACTTTCTTCCCAACAGTTTAGACCATGGAAAACTACCTCAAATTGTATAGTTTTTTTGGTCTGCAGTGGGGCTGAAAAAAATTTGGGAGATTTTTTCAACGAGGAGAGTTTCCTGGAACAAACAGAAACTCAGATTTTGTCAAAGTACAAGAGAAATTATGAGACTCGGACCAACAGACAATCATTGAAAGAAAACTCAAAACATGTCAATTAATTTTACTCTTGGTTTGTTCAAATTCATTAATTAATTGAAAGAAGTTGTTTTGGTTTTCGTTTGATTAACAACTGTGATTGATTGTACAATCTGAAATCTGAAATCTGAACAGATAATCCGAGAAAAAGAGTCGAATGGGACCCAGTTCGTTAGAATGGCAGTTGACAGTCATCTCCATTACAATGTGAAAATATCAGGTTTGTGTGGAGAGTCGGCGTGAATGTTAGGGTTTTGAAACACGTGCGAGGGATATAATTTTCCATATGTTAATTTTAGATAAAGTTTTTTTAAACATAGAATTGTGGTCGCTGAGATTTTTTAGAAGTATTTAAAGACGAGGGGTCCCATGAATTTTATAGTGCCTTTCAGTTTCAAAGTTTCAACTCTTCTATTTAAGGAAATTGACATTCCATTAATTTTATAATGAAGATATAGATTTTGAATTTATGTTGTCATAATTTTATTTCAATCATAATTAATTTTTTGATTTTATTATATTGTACTTCGCATATAATCAATATGCCACATGTCTTGAATTAAAAAAAAATGTCTTCAATCCTTATCATAATAAATTTTACTTTTAATACATTTAAATATAGTTAATTTTTAAAAGAAAAATAAAAATTTGTTAATGAACTAATGAAACCGACTCAACTTGGTAAACTACCTAGTTAACTCAATCAACTAGCTACGAAACGAGATAAAAAGTGCAGATCCTTGACATGTGGTAGACATTTCTCTTAAGTTGGTGGGGCAATTTCCAGCCCCACCCCGTTGAAATGTGAATAAGCCTTGGGCCTTCCCCAACTTCTAAATTGAAGGAATAGGTAGAAGATTAAAGCCTAACCACATATAAGAGACAAGACCAAGAAATTGGTAAGTGGAAGGGATCAAACCTTAGGCCTCCTACTTACCTCCTTCCAAGAAAGCAAGTCAAAGCCTAATAACCAATGGGAAGTTCAAATCTGGCATTTGGAAGGGATGTTGAGGGTCGACCATTGGGCCTTCTTATTACTTCCTTCCATTTGGAAAAAGATATGTGGAAGGGCTAAAGATTAACCATCAACAAGAGAGAAATTAGGGAAATTAAGGAAAACTATTTCACGGTTTGAGGAAAGAATCAAAGATGGAATTGATAGTCCAAACCTTCACAAAATTGGACTTTAGCCATTTTTTAAGATTTTAATAATTTAAAAGGAATTTGGCTAAGGTGTAGAAAGGCAAAGATTGGAGAATGTATAGACTGGACACATATGTTGGTAATTGTCTTTATATTTTTCTATCATATTTTGGCCACAAACCGCTAGTGGGGAGGATTTGGCACAAAGAAGTGGACAAGACTTTCTGCTGAAAGAAGGAACAACTAGAGCTGAACTAACAATATTGGTAAAAGTTTTAGCACGAACAGTGTCAACAATCCTCGTAGAAACTACTTTTAAGTCCACTCAACCCTAGCCCTAAAGCAAACGAGAATTTAGAAATAGCTACCCTAGCAAAAATCACACGGGTGTGGATGAGCCCCACATAAATAATAGTGTCTCCTCTTAATGAAAAAATTAGAGAATACAAAAGAGGGTGAACACAGTTGCTAACAACCAACACGATAGAAACATCACCAGGTGAAAGAGTCCTAACATGCATAGGTGACATTGTAGGTGACACCAGAAGGCCTGAGAAGGAGCACCTAGGCAATGGTAGAATCGCATCGAAAAGGGAGACACACCCAAGTGAGGGCATAATAACATTTGAATCTAGAACGAGTAGAAGAGAGCCATCGATATAGACAAGTTTGTTACTTATCGCTCCATATATTATTAATGTGACTATGCTCATAAAAATGACAAGATCAAATGAAATTGCCATCAACATAATTGATTTTTTATCATGAATATATGATATTTCTAACATATTAAAATAATGATAAAATAACTAACACATAATTTTATATGAAAAACAACTTTTGCCCAATAAATTTACCAAATATGGAATTTCATCCTCATTTACTTTTATTCATTTGTATTGTGAGATCTGTAATTACCAACATATTATTTTGAGAGTGCATTACCATGTGAGAATGCATTACCATGCAATTTCTTAACTGTGCCAGACAGCCTTGGAAGATTCAACTAGAAAGATACACTTTTCATGTTTGATTTTCTCTGGCCTTTTCACACAAAAATCATGGATTATGATTGATAGTTTTTGCGCTTGCTTGACTTACACAAATGGATGTGTTGTATTTCGTCTTTATGAAGCTCAACAATCCTTTTCCACCAAATAACATTTCCTGGCTTTCCAGGTCTGTACTCTCTGAGTTTGCTTCAAAAGAAAAGAAAAGAATGGATTGGCAATCAGTTTTATCTTTTCAATAGATACTTTAAAATGTCTTGAAATTGTCTATTTATAAGCTGTCACGCAGACAATTGTGCAAAAGTTTTTCTGTAATCCATGTTAACAAGCATCCAACACATTTGCAGTTCCTTTGACGGCTGGTGCATTCTTTGCTAAGAAAAGAGAAGAACATTAGAATTGGATGACAGTAAAAGAGTGCTAAGCTTAGTAGTAAATGGTAGCTCCCATTTGCAATCTTTGACAATTGGTTATTCTATGTAAAGACCCTCAAAACCCACCATGTTGATGGTGGTTTGCACATTTAAAATGACCCTTAAAAAGGCATGGGAGGACCATTTTAGTATTAGAGGAACACAAAAACAATTATTAGTTCCAAAGGAACACAAAACAATTATGTAAAATTTGAAGTTTAAAATGTTAAGAATTCGGCTCACCACCATTCAGAGGTCTAGGATAATACTAATCGCAATAAATGATGTCAATTATGATTTCTAGATTTTGAGTTTGGTGTTTGAATTTCCTATTCTCTCATTTTAAGCCTATTTGCACCAAGTTGATATCTTGTTAATATGGCCATGATTGTTTTGTGACAATCTCTACTATGAAGTGTTAATTCTCTACATAGAACCTATTCTAGATCTTCTATACTTCATTCTAATCCTACATGACTTTAGTCTACCTTCTATAGTTTCAATGATGAATCATGGATGCCATTTCTATGTAGTTTACTTGATATTACTTGTTTACAAGTAAAAGCTTAAATTATCTTCTACAAAATCATAACCATCAAAATAATTTTCATTTAATTTGCGAGCATGTAGTCATCATTTAGAATATCATAGGGCCTCTATTTTTTTCCTAGAAATGTGGATTGACTTCTTACCTATCAACAATTAAAGTTTGGAGGTGTGACACATCATGATACTTGCTACCAAATGTATAGCAAGAATTGTCTAGAAATTAACTTTTAAAAGCTTCAACAAAAAATTAAAAATGGTATATAAGTAGTTGAACCAAAAAATATCATTTGTTGTTAGATTAAGTAATATATTATTATCATTTCAAATATAACTAATATGCAACCTAATTGATATCAATGCCTTTGGTAAATTTTTTTTTTTTTTTTTAAATTTCTAACCTTTATATCCAACACAATATGACCAATACTTCAACACAAAAAATATTTGTTATTATAAAAACAACGCATTATTATTTGAAAATATAGTTCTTAAAATTCAACTTTAAATGATCATAAACTTTTTGAAAATCCTACACATTTCATAGGAAAATAAAATGTACTCATCTGTTAGGAAAATAAAATGTACTCATCTGTTATATTTGTGAAATAACAAACCACTATTATAAAGTACTCCAATACATATATATTGACACCCCAATAATTATACACATAACAATATTATATTTTTCAATATGACAACAATACTTGTTTTATTTTATAAATCACACTTATAGTAAATACTTATGCTATTTTATATGAAACAAAGAGGTATTTTTTTCACTTGTTAACAATTATATTTATGTTTCCTCACATAAACAAAAATGATAAGATTGTTGTTTTCTTCCTTATCCAATAAAAATGGCAACTTTCATTTTATTGTAGATTGTTATTCTTTTGAGCGTAGCATGGTTTATTTATTTATTTATTTTCGTCATTTCACAATTCATGGAAATACCTTTGGTAGAGGTATTAGAATAAAGAGGGGCACCATAAATTGAGTAATTTGATAGATGTTAAACAATAAGCTTGCAATGATTAAAGCCTTTTGCTGTGCAACTCCAAACAATAAGCCTGCAATGATTAAATCCTTTTGTTGTGCGACTCCAATGGATGGTTTCTATATTGGGTCATGCATTTATCTTTATTAGTGGGTATAGTTCAACTTTGTTTGGCTTTATTTGCAATCACATGACATATAAAATTTTTCCAATTTTGGATTTTCAATTTGTTTGGGCTACCTATGGCATTTTAAGCATCAAATGTTTGACCATAGATAAGTTTTCTTTTGACTTTGAAACAAACGAATTCTCATGACTTCTAAAAATTTGATTGCTTCTGTACTAAAAAAATTGATAATTTAAAAGGTCTAAACAATGAAAATTAAGCACTATTGTGCAAGAAAAAATAGCAATTACAATGCATACTTTTGAAGACCATGCAAGCTAAGTTCAAACATAGAAGAAAAGGTAGGGTATGAAGAATATATGACATAAAAAACCTAATTCTATATTTTATACGAATGTTAAGATTATTTAAATCTCAGATCTCTCAACATCTTCTAAAATATATGTAAGCTAGTTTTGTTTACATGTGAATCAGTTGTTGACAATATATAATATAAATATGTCGCGAGACTAAATCTTATAACCACAAGTACTATCCTAACAATTGAATCTCACACAACTACTGATCCTTTTCCCTTATACATTTGCGAGATACATGATACTATGCATTTTAAATAGTAGAAAAATTACATAAGAACTAACATTTTAACTTCACATTATACTATTAAATTGACGAGTGATTAATAATCCATTGAAAATTCAATTGTACTATATGATTTTCAAAATTAATAAATACAACCAAAGGTGCAGTCTAGAAATTGATAGACAAGAAAAAATTTATCAACCACATGATTTCAACCTCTTCCATTTACTAGTAATAAAATAATAGAATAAATTTAAAAATTGAATGTGTATAACTACGCAACTTTGCAACATTACCAGTCAATAGAAAGAAGATTGTTTCTATATTTAATTTTGTACAAGCATTTTGTATCAAAGTTTCATATCACACTCCTTAATCCATCATCAAGATGAAGAGAGTCACAAGAGTGGATGATAGATCACGGAGTGTGATCCAAAATATTGATGTAAAAATCTTGTACACAATTGAATTCAAAATTAACATTCTCTATTCAATAGATTATAGAAATCTCTTAACATTTATTACCAATCAAAATTAACATTTTTCTCTAGAAAATCACCTCTCACAATTACTCTTTGCATGTTTTTTACTCTCTCTCCCCTTTTACCCCCAAAAAAATACTCTTGGTCTATAAAGCTCAATGAACCTTTCCCATTAAAGACTATTTCTTGGTTTCTCATCTATGTAGGAATAATGATTTGTATTTTTGGTTTGTACTACACTTAGATACTTTGTGCTTGGAATATAGTCCATAGATCTAAAAACAGATCAGCCAAGATCAGCCAATATGATAAACTATATAAAAAAGTCCATTTCTATTAACTTAACATACATAATTTATCTCATACACAAAAGCTTCTCTGCAAATATATCATTTATTTTCTCATCCCAAACGATTATACAGACTGTTCTGCTCAATTTTAAATAATATTACTTTTAGTCAAATTACATTTTGATTAATATCGAAAATATAACATTCTGAATGCTTAAAATTCAGCCATTAACAACACTCACTGTTAAAGAGAAAGTAGTTGAATAAAAGCTTTAATGGAAGACGTGATTTAGTAAAAAATAAAAGCTTTAATGGAAGACGTGATTTAGTAAAAAAAGCTTGAATGACTGGCGTAGTCATTGTTTTTAGAAATATTATGAATGGAAAATATACATTTGTGGTAATAGACAAAACATTTAGTCTGTTCCGGTTTACAACTTTGAAAACATTTAGTATGTTTTCATTAGAATTGCATGGAGGGAGTAAATTTTTGGTTCGGTGGCTTGAAACTTTTCTACCAGTCGAGAAATTGAAGCCATTTGATGTTTGAGCAATGTGGGACTAAACACATGGGCGAAGTTATTGAAGAAAACCCTTGTTCTGCAGGCTAGCAACTGTATCAGCCAGGCACTTTTTCATTGGTGTAAATGAAAGTCCAAGTTTTCTCATCTTCTCATTAGAGAATTTGTAGGCCTGTTTCCTTGGATTTTTCTGGTCAGAACACCTGCAGAGATAGATATGAAGCATTAGCTAAAGTGATTGAAAAAAGTGGGCAAAGAATCCATTGTGAAAAAGAGAGAAATGTATGTAGAGTTACATGAGAGGAAGAGGATATTGGGGGAACATTTGGGCTAAGATATCCACCAATTCTCCACGGTGCATGTTGGCCTCTGCACACAAATAACGCCCACAAGCAGATGGTGTTTCATACACTATTATATGAGCCTCTGCCACATCCCTCACATCCACATATGCCTGTGTTAAGTTTGCATATGTTTTGGCTGAACCTGCACATTATGCTTTTTGGTTTAATCTACTTGTTCTACATAAACATCAAACAATTCAATGGCAATATTATGTGATATGTTCTTGGCAATGAAATACATTCTAGTTTCTGCATACCTGTTAGATATTTCATAATATGGGCAGTGCTGGCATTCATGGAAGACTGCAACAAAGGACCCAATACCAGACATGGGTTCACCACCACCATATCCAAATTCTTCTCCTCTGCTCGCTTCCATGCAGCTTTTTCTGCCACTGTTTTGGCATAGCAGTACCAGTTCTGCATCGTCCAATCTGTTAGTCATTTCTCTAGGAATTTCCCCTGAATTAGTACAATGATGTTTAAGATTAAGCTATATAAGTCCTTTAAATCAATGTTTAGACTTGCATAATAATGTTCAAAAATAGACATTCACACGTTCTTTAAATATAAGGGAGAAATTTTCAAGTGTGACCAAGCAACAAACGCTGAACGTGTGGAAAAATAAGATTGTACTGCTAAACGTTCGGAGAAAACAATAAATTTCGACTTAAACTTAATAGTACTAGCACTTGCACCAGAAGAGGGTGCAAGGGGTATGATAGGGAAATAAATTTAAATTATTAGGCTTGTATCAATAACTGAAGCTTTACATAATAAAAGTAAGTGTATTAAAGTGTAAATGACAAGACAACACAATCAAAGCACATTAAATGAAAGGCATTTAGACAATGTCCATTTTCTATTGGGGGTTTTGGTCTTGCAGTGTTTTCTATTATTTATTATATTTTGTTAGGGCCCGATTCTAATATTTTCATGCAAACTCTATCCATGTTTTCTCAACATCATTACTATTGTCTTTCCCTTCCTTATCGATAGCTTAAAATCGTTCATCTTGTCCACTGATAGTATAATAACCAACAGTTGCATGCCTTTCTCATGGAACAAAAGCTGGTAGGTTGTATTGTTTTTTTTGTTTAGAGAGACCTTATGTTCTTCTTGGAGTGGAGTCCTCTTTCTTGGAGTTCAATCCATAGACTTCAATTCTTTTTTTTGGTTCGCTCTTCAGGGAAGGAATGAATTAAATTCATCTTCCATTTGTTTATCCACACAAAAACATAGTATTCTTTGAGCTTATTATTCATCGACCATTCTTTGTGATTCTTCTTTCTTGTGGTGATTTGCATTCATGAAAATATATGAAGGAACCAATTTGGAGATAGGCAACTCAACTGGTATAGGTCTGTAGATACCAATATATAAAGGAGATTGACATTCTCAAAGAGAAAAAATTTTGTTGACTTTAAATTTCTTCAACTAATTTCTATTAGACATGACTTTATTGTTGTATCATGGTTATTTGTCATCTCATTCTCCTTGATTATTTTGCATATTTAGAAATAAGATCCATTTTT
>MU226251.1:2133908-2151265 GCA_018584345.1 Thuja plicata
TTAATACAAAATGATTTCCTATACATTGGTGTGTTCATAGGGGGATGAAATTAGCTTTTTGGGATAGGTGGTACATGGTATTTGACCAACCACCTTGTAATAATAATGAGGTTCCTTTATATTTTTTGAGGAAGCTATACTATGAGTTTATCATTGGAAAGAAGCTAAATTACTTTGAATTTCATGAGTTCCAGGGTAGAGGAAGAGTCTCTGCACAGGATAGACCTGGGGCACATAGGATTACCCACCCACAAGAGAGGAGGCGTACTGCGAGAAAACCCCTCATTCATGTTGTGGTCCGAATAGTGGTGAAGGAGTCTATGGATATACAGACTCTTCATGCAGTTGCATCATTGACTGATGTCATTATCTAGCATGGCACTCAGTTAGTTGGAGAGGATGGATCAGTGCCACCTCCATCTTCATCAGATGCGCCATTAGAATCATCCCATCCTGTGCCAGCTCCATTGCCATCAAATGCACCATTAGGATCATCTAATCCCGTGCGAGATCCATTATCATAAGATACATTTGCAGTGTCAGCCCAGCCCATTGAGCATATCTGCATCAGTTGTAATGGTATATGTGATAGGGTAGTGTTAGTGAACAGATTTATCTTTCTACAAAAATCTTTTTAAGTTTACTCTATCACCCTTAAAAGAAAAACTATTTCTAACAGTTGGGTAAGTATCTTTTGTGATCACTTCCCTCTGAATTTTATAATAGGTACAACTCCCTCATAAGATATTCAATGAAATGAAATAATGATTCAATCAGTTAGCTTTTGACCAGAAAGCTTATAAAGGCTACAATATCATTCTTAGATGATATGCTTCTAAACAAATATGAAAGAAATATAACCGAACAATGAGTAGGAAGGAAACACAGTTACTTCCACAATTGCATTTCATGAAAAATATAAACGACTTCTAGACCAAAGATAATAGAAAGTAGATAAAATCCAGAATTTAGATATTATCAACCAACAAACAAATGTATAAAATAGGATAAACAATATGTCAACACAGGACACCTTGCTTTGGTTTATAAACAACACAGATTCAATAACCTTCCTGTCATATATTTCAGAGATTACTACACAGATAATTGCCTGAAATCTATTATGTTCATAACATTTAACAATCCAAACAGTAATTATCAAAATCTATATCTATTAGTCCAAAAGTTTTTCGAACCCTTTAAAAGTTTGAGCAGCTAAAATAAATAGTAGCAGAGCACCGAGAGACCTCCCGAAAAACACGGCCTCTCAGGCAAACAGTTAAGTAACTAAACCACCAGAATAAGGACACATGTCCTATAAGTTTTGCATGATAATTCAGTAAAAACTAGATAGCCAAATCAGGCTCCTTATCAATGGCACGATCCTTGCTTCCCGCTGGACTTCCTTCTTCATCGGTAACTGATTGAGTTGGCTTCCATTCTTTATATGCTTGAATTAATTCTTTCATGAGCGACAAATGCGGGATCTTAGAATTTACTATTCGAGCCATAGAGGCATCTTTGTTCCACCTAAGTTTCTTCACCTTCTCAATGACATTGGATAAACGATCGACACACAGATAAAGCATAGATTCAATCCTAGCTATCTGAATTAAGTCAGAGGCTTTAGGATTGATCTTTTCCTTGATAGTCTTAATAGCTGAGTCGAAAGCATCCAGAGCGCCCTTTAGTTCTTTCTCACCAAAAACTGATGGGTAGGTATAAGTGAAATTAATCACTTTCAACTCAGTCAGGGCAGCTTTTTGGATCTGTTTAGCTTCAGTTTCATGTTCCTTATTTTCTGCAACAGTACTCCTTATCAGAGCAATGCGCCAAGTGATATTTTTCCTGAGGATGAAGAAAAGAGACTCTTCGGCACCCATTAGGGACTTTTCTACGTAGAATTTATTAAATTCGTGCCTCTATATTTCCATGAACTTTGTCATTGCTGACACCCATTTTTCCTCCTCTGTATTCCAGACCTAACATTGAGCTAGTAATTCTCCCACCACTGCCTCGGTATCGTGAAGAACTGAATGTGAATCTTTAATGTATTGCCTACCATTATTGAGCACTTGAGACATCCACTCGTCAACTGAAGAAACCAAAGTTTGTCCCCTTTGAACTCGATTCAACAACGTTTTACTTTCTGCAGAATTGGGGTCAAACACCTGAGATAATTGGGACAACGGGTAGCATCAAAGTTGCAGAATGTATTGATAAACTGGGAAAGTGAGACGATGGTCTACTTCAATTCCTTCTTCTCCTTGCTATCTTGCACTGATGTGATCAACATCTGTTGAGCTATTTCCTTGAAAAGGTGGTTCTTTCCTGCTCTGTCCATAGTCCCTAACTCAATTTTGGTTACCTCAAAATCTTCAATTGCCACATCCTAATTTTCTTCCTTTGGTCTGTAAGTAGCTACCTCAGCTGTCCACTTCCCAGTTTTAGCATCAGCAAACATGCGTGTTGTACTCTTCACTTTCTTGGCCTTGGGAGTCCTTTGGGCATATTTACTAACAATATCCTACACTGGAAATGATACAGGAATCAGACTCCGCTTCCTATTAACTGAATAAGTTAACCATTTGGGCATATCATTAGTTGTTGTTGGCTGAGGACCAACTTTAGTAGGGGTGTCCATTAAATCCAGGGTTACATCATCGAGGTCAAAGAGATCTTTCCCGATTTGGTCATCATCTCCAATTTGGTAGTTCAAATCTCCAAACTTGTCATCCTCCAGATTAACTGTTTCTATCTACTCCTGAGTCATCTTCACTTTTCTTTGTGATCGGGATCTCGACCTAGTAATGCGTTGAAAAGAGGCCATAGTGGAAAGCTCTGCAATAGACTTCTTCTTAGAATCTTTCTTCTGCTTCTTATCAGAGGAACCTACATTACCAGATGGTTTAGGCAAATTAGAAACAGAGGGGGAGGAAAATAAAATTGAAGATTTAACTCCAATTGTTTTAGGACTACACTGCTCTCTTTTTGCCTACAGCCAATTTTTAGTTAATTTGAGAATAGGCTGTGTTTTGCATTTAATGTCATCTTCCTCCTCCTTTGACCAATCCATCTTTATCTCTTCGGTGTCCAGAAGTCTTTTAAAACTGAGTTTGACCAAGTTAGAACCGTCATCTGTTACCCCCTCTATGCTGAACTATATTCTCATGGATAGAATTTGGGAAATGCAAAGTCTGCTATGGCCTCTCGTCATGACTTGGGACTCATTTACACAATCCTCCCAAAAATCCTCTAAATGGGGAACTGGAAACATGTGAGATCTAAGACCTAGGCTCCCGCTAGTAAAGTTTTTGTTATCAAAGCCTGTTCGCTCTGTATAATACTTGAAATCGAAATGACCAAGGTCACTTCCAATACTTATTGCATCTTCGATAGTCAGGCATGAAAAATTTCCTAGCTGCAATGGGAAGATTTTATCCCCTCTTTCCCCAGGAAGAAAACATTTAAGCACAATAGCAAGCTATCTACAGACTTCTGTAAGAATGAAACAATCAAATGCATACCCAAGCAATTTTGTAGGGGCATCTTGAAAAACCACCAATTCTTATATAAGAGAACCTAGGGAACTGAATATAAAAACTCCCAAATTTAGTCACAAACTGCTGAGCTTTTGAACTCATCCTCCTGGCTGAATCTCCAGACATCTCAAAACAAAGCTTACCCATAAAGGTATCATGAACCCTCCTATAATTCTGAATCACATTGTCTTTACTAAGCATAGGAAAATATTTAAAAACAAACATGCCATCAATCCAAGGCTCATGAATCATACCATCCCATATCCTACTACATGCTAGACAATACATCAGATAAGAAGACATGAAAAAGCCACATCCAGTAAGCTTGGAACTATTCAGTTGTTCTCTCATAGATTCTGCAATTAATTCGGCCCAATCTAGCTTATGTTTTCCCTCTAAAACAATTTCTACATAACAGAACAACCAGTCTGAAAACAAGGAAGCCTCAGGTGACCCTCTAACTCTATGTAACATTACCATAATATCACTAATGTGTGGATGCATATGATTTTTGTTTAACTTTTTGGGTAAGCGGGAACCTCCCCTTTGGGCATTTAATAACCAGTGCTTTGCTATTGCAGTACGGTTTTTTTCAACATTTGGCTTGAACTTAACAAGGGACTGGGCAGGAGAGAAAGAGGAAAAAGTTCGCTCTTGGATTTGGAAAGCTGAAGCGACAATTCCTCTATTCACAGCCATTAACACCTCACCATTTCTTTTAAGAATTGACTCGGTTCACTGGTCATAATGTCTGATACACTCATAGACAAGTTTAGGACATACCACTATAGGAGGGAAGCAAGCGGCTATACACAACCCACTACTTAAAATTTCCATAGAAGGAACATTCTCCTCGATAGATGCAGTAAGCCTATCAGCTATTCCTTCAACATCATATCCCTCTAGATCTGTGTCTGTTACAATAGGATTTTCGTACACCAAACTAGACACACTCCCAAACAAATGGAATGTAGACTTCATTCTTGCAAGAATAGACTGATAAATGCTACAGAAACTCCGTAAAATTCACAAGCTCTTAAATTTAAACACTGGAGAAGTGACAGCCTGACTTACCTTAATCACTGTGGAAAATTCTGCATCCGAAGCTCCAAAAACCCTTACCTCCACTCTTTACGCATACATACAACAACAGTATTTCAAAAATAATGAACACCAAGAAGGATTTTAAAAAGAAACACCATGAATGAGTAATTAATTGCCCATAATTAAAGCAATAAAATCTCGAAGAATGAAGTGACCACTCACACACACAATTAGTCACTGCCACTTGTGCAAACTTTTATGCCGCACGAATTCCTCATTAATTCGACAGCTCGGACATGACTTAACCGCTCCCAATACATCTCTTCATTAAATGACTTTTCTGAGTGGGGTCTACAATTGAAAAGACGGCGGTTGTCCTTTGCTTATGCCACATGTCACTCTTTAAAATCATTGAAAACTCTTGAACACTCTTGAACACTCTTGAACTGAGTTCAAGATTGTTCTTGTGTGTTCATCACTGTTCAAGTCTGTTCCTTTTATATTTCGCCTTCATCTTCAAACTAGAAGTCTTATGCTTAACTATTAATTCCAATCTCTGATTAACCAAAGCTCTGAAGCTTGGGATCATGAAACACCTCTTTTAGTGAAAACGCTAGTTACCTGCTACCGCTTCATAAAAATATGAACGAGCTTGAACACTCTTGAACACTCTTGAACTAAGTTCAAGGTTGTTCAAGCATGTTCAAACCTGTTCAAGAAACACATTAGCAAAAGATTTTCCTTTTTTTACAAACAAAGGTGAAACACAGGGGAGATCCTTTTGTTGAGATTTTGAACACGAGGGCTTAGGCAGCTTGAGATTCACAAAAATAACAAGGCGACTCTAAAAATTGAACATAAGGACAAAGATCAAGATTTGGACTAACACTGGCTCTGACTGGGGACCGGCTTTTCTCAAAAGCCAGAGAACTCAAATACTCTGGTTTCACAAATTGCTGCAAAAGGGCTAAGAAAACTCAGAAGAAAGGAAAGACACACCAAACAAAAGCAAACCTAAACTAATATATACAACAGGACACAGGGACCTAGACTAAAGCTTCAGCAATTTGAGATCTTGCCCATTATAGGAAAATGGTAAGTTCATTCCATCTAGATACGCCAAATTAAAAGCATTGGTTCCTAACTCTTCAGTGATAACAAAGGGGCCTTTCCAAAGTGATTTAAATTTAATGTGGGCACCTTTCGGAGCCTTTCTTTTGTCCCATAGAAAAACTTCATCTCCCTTCAGAAAAATTTTGGGTCTTGCTTTCCTGTCAAAAATGTTTTTCACTCTAGCCTGATGCTCAGTAATTTTATCTTCCAGCGCTTCTCTTTCCTCCTCTAGTTTATGCAAATACATGATCCTTTTCTCCAAGGAGTCTTTAAAAGTTTGATCTTCAATGGCCATTTGCAGCTTAGCTGCTGAGAGTTCCAAAGGAACTGATACTTGTACACCTATTCCATACATCAATTCAAAAGGTGCCATACTGATTTCTCTCTTAGGTGTAATTCTATCGGCCCAAAGGGCTTCAAAAGTTTCTTATGCCAATTTTTGCCACTATCATCCACTAACTTTTTCATGATCATTATTAGATTTTTATTACTTGACTCGGCCTGTCCGTTTCCTTGGGGGAAATAATCGGACGAATGAGCCAGAGAGATGTTATGATCAAAACAGAAAAGGGAAAGCTCCTGCGAAGAGAAGTAAGTGGCATTATCTGCTACAACCTTTCGGGGTACTCCAAAGTGTACCAAGATATTATCTTTTAAGAAATCACATACCACCTGAGAATTAGCCTTTTTGGTTGGAATGGCCTCGACCCACTTAGTGAAGTAGTCAGTCACTGTTAGGATATAAGCATGACCTGCACTAGACTGAGGATTGATAGGACCAATAAAATCAATTCCCCATTGTTTGAACGGTTCACTCACCACAACTGGTCTTAAATCCAAGGCAGCTAATTGGGGTCTTCTAGAGAACAATTGACATTTTTTGCAGTTCCTGACGAATACATAAGCATCCTTGAACATACCTGGACAATAGAAATAATTTTGGAGAATTTTGAATGTCGTTACGGTAGATGAGAAATGACCTCCACAGGCCTCTTCATGAAAGGTTTTAAGCAACTGCAACTGCTGAATTTTATCCACACATCTTAGAAATGTACCATCAAGGCCTCTCTTATACAACACACCTTGCCATATTACATACTTTGCACCTTACAGTTCTAGGGTCTGTCTCTCTTTAGGCGACAGTCTTTGTGGACATTCTCCATAAGTCAGGAAATAAGCAATGTCACAGAACCAGGAATCTGTTAAACTGACCAATAATACTTTAGATATTTCACATTCTGGATTTTTAGGATGACCAACATTTTCTACAATGAATTTAGATAGACCCCTACCCCTGACTAGTTTAGTGGGCTTTATTATCAAGTTATATTCCTGAATCTTCGTCACCCATGCTGCTCTTTTGTTCATGGCTATTTCTTGTTGGGTGAGAAGTGATTTCACTGCTGAATCAGGAACAAACACTATAGAATGAGAATGAAGGATATAGAATCTAAGCTGCTTAACTGATTTCACCATAGCAAAGGCTTGCTTTTCAATAGGATAATACTTTAGTTCATGTTTTTTTAACGGCGTACTCATGAAAGCAATGGGAGCCTCACTTATTGAAACATTCTTCTGAGTTAGAATTCCTGACAGCGTGTGATCGAAAGCATACCAATAAATGATGAAATATATTTTGTATTCCGAGTAAACTAGAGATGGGGCATTTGCTACAGCTATCTTAATTGCTCCAAAATCTTTTCTACCTTCTTCTGTCCACTTAAAGGGATGTTTTTCACACATCATTCCCACTATATGCCTTGTTAACTTAGAAAAGTCTGGGACAAAAGCTCTTAAAAAGTTAATCTGACCAAAGAAAGATTTGACTCCTGTTCTGGTTGAAGGTAGACTGATTTGTTGAATAGCCTTTACTCTTTTGGGATTGATCCTAATCCCTTCTTTGGATACGATATGTCCCAACAATTTTCCCTTAGTCACACCAAAAATAGATTTTTTAGGATTAAGAGACATGCCATGGTCTCTACACCTCTGTAGAACTAATTTGAGATCTCGGACATGATGTTTTCTTCTTTTTGAGTACACAGTTAAATCATCAAGGTAACTTACTATAATTCTATTTTTCAAATCAGCAAAGGAAGAATCCATTGCCCTTTGGAAAGTTGCCCCTGCATTAATCAGGCCAAAGGGTATCCTATTGTAAGCAAAAGTTCCCCATGGCATGGTAAAAGCAGTCTTCTGTTTATCTTCATCGGACACACTCACCTGATTATATCCAGAAAATCCATCAAGTAGAGACATCATTTCTGATCTGGCAACTGCCTGCAATACATGTTCCATTTTGGGCAGGGCGTAATTATCTTTTAGGCTGGCCTGATTTAAATTCCAAAAATCTACACAGATTCTTATTTCACCATTCTTTTTTCTGACAGGAACAATATTCGCAATCCAAGTTGAGTGATGAATATGGTAAATGATTCTGGCTTTTAGCATTTTGTCAACTTCCTTTAGAATCACTTCAGAAACTTTAGGATTGTAACTACGAAGCTTTTGTCTGAAAGGTTTTGATTTAGGCTTGAGAGGGATGTGATGACTAAATTTCCCTTTTTGAAAGTCCTTAAGGTCACTATAATCCCAAGCAAAAATGTCAGTGTAGGCTGTTAACAGGATCTGAAGGTTTTTCTTTTCTTGAACAGACAAAGTCTTACCTATAGATATCCATTTGGGTTTGGCCACTGTGCCAATGTTCACCTTGTCATATTCCTTTTGCACATCTGATTGAGAATTTTTCCTTGAAATGAAACTATCATCTTTTCAAGAAAACAAGTTCTCTAAGGAAACCAAGCCTTTGGGAATTTTGTTTCTCTTCAACTGGACAAATTCTTCTTCTGGTAAGAATTCAAGATTAGACCTTTCATTGTCTTCATTCATTCCTTCAAAGTACATGGATGAGAAAGCTTCTACAAACACCATAAAATCCTTAATCCGAGTATCATCTTCAAAAACTTGCAGGTGTTCAATGTTATCTGGGACAGCTGGTCTATATATCATCTCAACCCTATATGTTCCTATTTTGAAATCTGGGTGAGGAAGAAGCAGAGACACTAATACAACTAGGGAATCAGCCCTTGTATTGAGACTCCTTGGAATAGCTTCTATGGAAAAAGCTTCAAAAGAATCCATTTCATCCCACACTAAATTTCTGTAATGTTTGAGACGCTCATTTTTTACTGTAAATTGACCCTTTACTTGTTTAACGATAAGCTCGGCATCACCTTTCACAACAAGTGCCTTTATTCCCAATGTCTTTGCCTCTTGTAACCCTAATAATAGAGCCTCATATTCGGCGGTATTATTGGTATTTTTAAAATCTAGTTTGTAAGAGAAAGGGATATATTGATCATCAGGCCCTTTAAAGACTACACCAACTCCAAAACCTGTGGTAGCACAACTACCATCAAACTCCATCAACCAAATTTGATCATTTTCATTGAAGTCTTCACAAATAGGAGGGGCTTCATCTGAGAAAATCATGTAATTACCAAACTCACAGTCTTGGAATAGAATTTGTGCCTTAGGATCATCAGATGGAATTATAGTGTATTTATTTTTAGCTCCAGGTTCCAATTTGACCTTCTTCTTCCCAATAGGGATAATGGCTTCTGACCAATCCATCTTCATTTCCCCACCCATGTCTCTGCAAAAAGTTCTACTCAAGAGCATACCATAACTTGTAGGTATATCTACTACTAAAATGGTTAACTTGAGTCTCTTATCAGGATGGGCGGCTAAAAAAGCTTGAGCATCTTTAACTTGACCGATCAAGGGCACTTGTTTCCCATCCATAGAATAGCACCTCCCAAAAGTTTTGGTCATGGTTAAACCTAAAGCTTTGGCTATAGATGAAGGTATAATGTTATCAGAGGCACCTAAATCTATAATGCAATTACTCAATTTAAGACCGTTAAGGAGTAGAGAAATATAGAAGCGGTCAGGCTTCCTGGTTTCATCAAATTCACATTTTAGTTCTGGGGTAGGAGTGACAGCAGTGTCACTCTGATTCATAACAAATGGTGAAACAACAGCAGGCCTATCAACTGGATCATCAATTTGGTCAACGGAACATTGGTTAGATTGTGATGAGTCGAGAAGGTCACCTTTGACGTACTTGACCAATTTATCTAGTTCTTTGGGATTTAATCTCAGATATTTTGCAGGGGAGATTTGGATAGCAGAAGACTTGCAAAATTCTACAATATCAAAAGAGGGCATGCTACAATATTTTTGCACAATCTTAACATCAGGAGTCCAAGGACTAGGAGGAGAAGAATTACTTACCGAATCTCAAGTCTTATGGAAAGTATTAGCTGATGTTGAAGTGTTCTTTGAAAATTTTTGATTTCGAGTAAGCATGGCACAAGCAGGATCCCCAAGGCTGACCAGAATATCTCCTCTTTCTGAGTCAGATTTGTATTCTAAAAAGTATGAGCCAGAGTCACCAGGTCTATCTTGAGGGAGATCTTCTACAATACATTCTCCTAACACATCTTTAGTGGCCTCCATTTGTACATGTATTTGCATATCAGGACAAGAATTACCATCATGATCCGTTGTCAGGTAAAAAGAACACATGATAGCCTCTTTTGGTGAAGCTTCCAAGGAAAATCTTGGTTGAGTAGAAGGAAACAAAGGAGTTTTATTGTGCCATGAATTAGGCTGCTTTCGGCTAATATCTTGATAAGGAGAAGGAAATGAAGATCCTTGTTTCGGTAACTGTCTTTTCAAGGAAATTACATCATTCATGATTCTTTGAATGACTAGATCTGTAGGAGCTGAAGTAGAAGGTTGAGAGTGAGGAGTCTGCACATCTTTTCCCCATTTCTCAGCTGTAATAAGATCATCTTCTAACTCAGTGGCATGTTCTTGGGAAACAACTAAATCAGCTGGCCTACTCCTTAAGTGAAAACCTATGTCCAGGGGCATAGAGTTTACAAATAAACATTGTTGGTTTTCGGGGGTCGGTCTTTTGGCAACAGGAATTCTATGGATAAGTTTGTTATATCTTGCCACATAATCTCTCATTGGCTCATGAATTTCCTTCTTCATTTGTGTTAATTGTGCTAGCAGAGAATGTTCATCATCAGCCCCTTTAAAACGTCCTTCAAACGTGGTCTTCATGGTTTTCCAATTTTTAATTGACCCAGTTGGTAAATGACCAAACCATTCCACAGCTCCTTCTGAGAGAGATTGAGCAAAAATTCTGACTGCTACATCTTCATGTTGCACTGCCAGAATGGCAATAGCTACATTGAATGAATTCAAGTGCTCATCTACTGAGACTTTGCCATCTCCAAAAAATTTAGGTAAGACTTCTTTGATACCTTTAGGGAGAGGATGATGAGCTCCCAAATTTAAAGGACCAACGGCTGCACCCCATGGCTAAGCCACAACCGCACTTGGAAAGATTGTTACTAGAGGCTGTGCTTGAATACCAGACAAAGTTAAAGCTTGCCAGACACTAGAGGACGAGGAAGAATTGGGAGAAATTTTGGGATGGGAAGAAGGTCTACTCTTGGCTTTGGGTCTTAAAATGGAAGAGGTCAAAAAATGAAGATTTTGCAAACTCTCAAAGAAAGTATTAAAAATACCCTCCTTCCTCTGAGACCTGGTATATGGTCGGGAATCCAGTATTATTTTATCTTATTGCCTCTGAGAAATCCTGTCAATGATTTGTACCTCTTGGGCGATTGGAAGCCCTCTCAACCACTCTCCTATATCCTCCTCTTCTTCTAAAACTAGGAGAACTCATTGATACTGGTGATAGTTGGTCTTTAAATTCAAAGCAACAATGTTCAAATCATAAATTATGTCCTCTTGGGTATTTTGGAAGTTAAGATCTGGTTGAATAAGAGGAGGTTGCTCCTCCAAGTTTTGTATTATCACAGCTGGTAGGACCATATCTTGTTCATAAAACAAAGCATTTAAAACACAGGTCTACACTGTAAGCACTCCCCAGTAGAGTCGCCAAAAATCTATTAGTAAACAGATTTGTCTTTCTACAAAAATCTTTTTAAGTTTACTCTATCACCCTTAAAAGAAAAACTATTTCTAACAGTTGGGTAGTATCTTTTGTGATTACTTCCCTCTGAATTTTATAATAGGTACAACACCCTCATAAGATATTCAATGAAATGAAATAATGATTCAATCGGTTAGCTTTGACGAGAAAGCTTATAAAGGCTGCAATATCATTCTTAGATGATATGCTTCTAAAAAAATATGAAAGAAATATAACCGAACAATGAGTAGCAAGGAAACACAGTTACTTCCACAATTGCATTTCATGAAAAATATAAACGACTTCTAGACCAAAGATAATAGAAAGTAGATAAAATCCAGAATTTAGATATTATGAACCAACAGAAAAATGTATAAAACAGGATAAACAATATGTCAACACAGGATACCTTGCTTTGGTTTGTAAACAACACAGAGTCAATAACCTTCCTGTCATATATTTCAGAGATTACTACACAGATAATTGCCTGAAATCTATTATGTTCATAACATTTAACAATCCAAACTGTAATTATCAAAATCTATATCTATCAGTCCAAAAGTTTTTTAAACCCTTTAAAAGTTTGAGCAGCTAAAATAAATAGTAGCAGAGCACTAAGAGGCCTCCCGAAAAACATGGCCTCTCAGGCAAATAGTTAAGTAGCTAAACCACCAGAAAGAGGACACACATCCTATAAGTTGTGCATGATAATTCAGTAAAAACTAGATAGCCAAATCAGGCTCCTTATCAATGGCACGGTCCTAGCTTCCCGCCGGACTTCCTTCTTCATCGGTAACTGATTGAGTTGGCTTCCATTCTTTATATGCTTGAACCAGTTCTTTCGTGAGCGACAAATGCGGGATCTTAGAATTTACTATTCAAGCCATAGAGGCATCTTTGTTCCACCTCAGTTTCTTCACCTTCTCAATGACATTGGATAATTGATCGACACACAGATAAAGCATAGATTCAATCCTCGCTATCTGAGTTAAGTCAAAGGATTTTGGATTGATCTTTTCCCTGATAGTCTTAATAGCTAAGTTGAAAGCATCTAGAGCACCCTTTAGTTCTTGCTCACCAAAGACTGATGGGTAGGTATAAGTGAAATTAATCACTTTCAACTCAGTTAGGGCAGCTTTTTGGATCTGTTTAGATTCAATTTCATATTCCTTATTTTCTGCAATAGTACTCCTTATCAGAGCAATGCGCCAACTGATATTTTTCCTGAGGATGAAGAAAAGAGACTCTTCGACACCCATTAGGGACTTTTCTATGTAGAATTTATTAAAGTCGTGCCTCTCTATTTCCATGAACTTTGTCATTGCTGACACCCATTTTTCCTCCTCTGTATTCCATACTTGGCGTTAAGCTAGTAATTCTCCCACCACTGCCTCGGTATCATGAAGAACTGAATGTGAATCTTTAATGTATTACTTGCCATTATTGAGCACTTGAGACATCCACTCGTCAAATGAAGAAACCAAAGTCTTCCCCCTTTGAACTTGATTCAGCAACATTTTACTTTCTATAGAATTGGGGTCAAACACCTGAGATGATTGGGACAACGGGGTAGCATCAAAGTTGCAAAATGTATTGATAAACTGGGAAAGTGAGATGATGGTCTGATTCAATTCCTTCTTCTCCTTGCTGTCTTGCACTGATGTGATCAGCATCTATTGAGCTATTTCCTTGAAAAGGTGGTTCTTTCCTACTCTTTCCATTGTCCCTAACTCAATTTTGGTTACCTCAAAATCTTTAACTGCCACATCCTGCTTTTCTTCCTTTGGTCTGTAAGTAGCTACCTCAGCTGTCCACTTCCCAATTTTAGCATCAGCAAACATGCGTGCCATAATCTTCACTTTCTTGGCCTTGGGAGTCCTTCGGGCATATTTACTAACAATATCCTGCACTGGAATTGATACAGGAATCAGACTCCACTTCCTATTAACTGAAGAAGTTAACCATTTGGGCATATCATTAGTTGTTGCTGGCTGAGGACCAACTTTAGTAGGGTTGTCCATTAAATCTAGGGTTACATCATCTAGGTCAAAGAGATCTTTCCCGATTTGGTCATCATCTCCAATTTGGTAGTTCAAATCTCCAAACTTGTCATCCTCCAGATTAACTGTTTCTGTCTGCTACTGAGTCATCTTCACTTTTCTTTGTGATCATGATCTTGACCTGGTAATGCGTTGAGGAGAGGCCACAGTGGAAAGCTCTGCAACAGTCTTCTTGTTAGAATCTTTCTTCTGCTGCTTATCAGAGGAACCTGCATTACCAGATGGTTTAGGCGAATTAGAAACAGAGGGGGAGGAAAATAAAATTGAAGATTTAACTCCAATTGTTTTAGGACTAGATTTCTCTCTTTTTGCCTGCAACCATTTTTCAGTTAATTTGAGAACAGGCTGTGTTCTGCATTTAATATCATCTTCCTCCTCCTTTGACCAATCCATCTTTATCTCTTCAGTGTCCAGAAATCTTTTAAAACTGGGTTTGACCAAGTCAAAACCGTCATCTGTTACCCCTTCTATGCTGAACTGTATTCTCATGGACATAATTTGGGAAATGCAAAGTCTTCTATGGCCTCTCGTAATGATTTGGGACTCTTTTGCACAATCCTCCCAAAAATCCTCTAAATTGGGAACTAGAAACATGTGAGATCTAAGACTTAGGCTCCCGCTAGTAAAGTTTTTGTTATCAAAGCCTGTTCACTATGTATAATACTTGAAATCAAAATGACCAAGGTCACTTCCAATACTTATTGCATCTTCAATAGTCAGGCATGAAAACTTTCCTAGCTTCAATGGGAATATTGTATCCCCTCTTTCCCTAGGAAGAAAATGTTTAAGCACAATAGCAAGCTGTCTACAGATTTATTCAAGAATGAAACAATCAAATGCATACCTAGGCAATTTTGTAGGGGCATCTTCAAAACCACCAATTCTTATATAAGAGAACCTAGGGAACTGAATATAAAAACTCCCAAATTTAGTCACAAACTACTGAGCTTCTGAAATCATCCTCCTGGCTAAATCTCCAGACATCTTGAAACAAATCTTACCCATAAAGGTACCACTAACCCTCCTGTAATTATGAATCACATTGTCTTTACGAAACATAGGAAAATATTAAAAAACACACATGCCATCAATCCAAGGCTCATGAATCATACCATCCCATATCCTACTACATGCTAGACAATACATCAGATAAGAAGACATGAAAAATCCACATCCAGTAAGCTTGGAACTATTCAGTTGTTCTCTCATAGATTCTGCAATTAATTCGGCTCAATCCAGCTTATGTTTTCCCTCTAAAACAATTTCTACATAACAGAACAACCAGTCTGAAAACAAGGAAGCCTCAGGTGACCCTCTGACTCTATGTAACATTACCATAATATCACTAATGTGTGGATGCATATGATTTCTATTTAACTTTTTGGGTAAGCGGGAACCTCCCCTTTGGGCATTTAATAACCAGTGCTTTGCTATTGCAGTACGGTTTGCGTCAGCATTTGGCTTGAACTTAACAAGGGATTGGGCAGGAGAGAAAACGGAAAAATTTCACTCTTGGATTTGGAAAGTTGAAGCGACAATTCCTCTATTCACAAGCATTAACACCTCACCATTTATTTTGAGAATTGACTCGGTTCGCTGGTCATAATGTCTGATACACTCATAGACAAGTTCAGGACATACCACTATAGGAGGGAAGCAAGCGGCTATACGCAACCCACTACTTAAAATTTCCATAGAAGGAACATTCTCCATGACAAACACAGTAAGCCTATCAACTATTCCTTCAACATCATATCCCTCTAAATCTGTGTCTGTTACAATAGGATTTTTGCACACCAAACTAGACACACTCCCAAACAAATGGAATGCAGACTTCATTCTTGCAAGAACAGACTGAGAAATTCTACAGAAACTCCGTAAAATTCACAAGCTCTTAAATTTAAACACTGGAGGAGTGACAACCTGACTTACCTTAATCATTGTGGAAAATTCTGCAATCGGAGCTCCAAAAACCCTTACCTCCACTCTTTGTGCATATAGACAACCACAGTATTCCAAAAATAATGAACACCAAGAAGGGTTTTAAAAAGAAACACCATGAATGAGTAATTAATTGCCCATAATTAAAGCAATAAAATCTCAAAGAATGAAGTGACCACTCACACACACAATTATTCACTGCCACTTGCGCAAACTTTTATGCCACACAAATTCTTCATTAATTTGACAGCTCGGACATGACTTAACCGCCGCCAATACATCTCTTCATTAAACTCCTTTTCTGAGTGGGGTCTACAACTGAAAAGACGGCGGTTATCCTTTGCTTATGCCACATGTCACTCTTTAAAATCATTGAAAACTCTTGAACACTCTTGAACCGAGTTCAAGATTGTTCTTGTGTGTTCATCACTGTTCAAGTCTGTTCCTTTTATATCCCGCCTTCATCTTCAAATTACAAGTCTCATGCTTAACTATTAATTCCAATCTCTGATTAACCAAAGCTCTGAAGCTTGCGATCATGAAACACCTCTTTTAGCAAAAACACTAGTCACCTGCTACCGCTTTATAAAAACATGAACGAGCTTGAACACTCTTGAACACTCTTGAACTAAGTTCAAGGTTGTTCAAGGCTGTTCAAGCATGTTCAAACCTGTTCGAGAAACACATTAGCAAAAGATTTTCCTTTTTTTACAAACAAAGGTGAAACACAGGGGAGATCCTTTCGTTGAGATTTTGAACATGAGGGCTTAGGCAGCTTGAGATTCACAAAAATAACAAGGCAACTCTAAAAATTAAACATAAGGACAAAGATCAAGATTTGGACTAATAGGTAGATAGCCAGGTGAGTGCAGATGGTTTGACATCTCATTCATGTGTACATTGTGGTAGAAGATGTTAGGCATCCACTACTTAGGATGTGGCCCTCACAGATGATCTGTTGTCGATGGTGTATTCCTCAGAGCCGACACAGGTTTGTTTAAATTTGTGTTTTGACACGTTATTTTAATTAATTACCTAAATCTGTTAAAAATAAATAAAATTTTATTTATAGAAGAATCTAAATTGATACATGAATAATATGCATTGTAGGGTGCAGCTGGTGGTACAAGCACACCAAAGAGTGCTCATTATAGTATACGTAGACAGATAGCTCAAACACTTGAGGTAATGTTTTATAAATATTCCTAAAATAGAATACTACGTTATTTTTAAAATATCATATCTTAATAATTTGTATGGTGGTAACTTAGTGTATGTTTTTTTTCTATTTCTTTATGGTCAAATAATTTTTTCTAATGTAATTCAACTCAAGGAATTCACTTCCTTGTCTGGCCATCATGACTCAAATTGATTTGAACTCTCGCCCTCCATCCTTGGACTCAATTCAACCAATGTTGAACTCAGACATAGACTCAAACCCCAACCAATCACTTATTGGCTTTTGAATCAACCTTGAACATCATTCAGAACATCCAACCATCTTGCTTTTACTTTTATTTCTTGTTCAAAATCATGAATACAATCTCTGATTATTCATTGATTTTGATTATCCTTAATCCTTCAATACACCTCCATGTCCTTCTGAAGACTCCCAACATATATGATGTAGAGGTGGTGGTT
>MU226251.1:2184287-2205920 GCA_018584345.1 Thuja plicata
ACTGCTCGGCAATGTTGCTCAGCCTTGTATAGTTTTAGCTCGGCCACAGTGATAGCCAACTAAAACTACCTAATGAAATGACTAAGTGTTGGGCACTAATCATCAATAGAACTTAGAGATTAACAATTTAATCTTTCCCTTTACTATTTACCAGATATTGACGAATGCAAAGCATAAGTTTAGTGTAGTGATTGTACAAGCATAAGTTTAGTGTAGTAGGATTTGATCGATCTCATTCCTATCAAATTTCTGAGAGTTCTTCTATCTGCATCTGTATGCAGCCAAGGAATCCACTATTGCTTCCAGCCAATTCTTCCACGCCAGGTTTGCCCAATTTAAGAGCAATAATTCAATATTTGGTATTTCGTTGCAAATCTTCATTTCTTTATTTTAAGGTGTCAAATAAATTTGACTTTTATAAGTTTGATTTTTTCTTTTTATTTGACAGAATATTTGGCTTCATATAATAATATAATAATATAATTTACTATAATAGGTTACATCTTTTACTGGATGCCTACAAGGTTAAAATACTAATTCTCTGCCAGAAATTCTCACAGGTGCTCACAGATTTCTCTGCTGCGCTAGTTGTTTTATTTTGCACATGAGGAGCATTTCTAGCACCTGGGTCTCGACAAGGACATTTTGGAAGCTTTTCCTATGTTTGTTTACAAAGTTGACAATTTGAAGAAAGCAGTTTGGAATGCGCGGTTTGTATTTCAGAATTTAGGGATGGAGTTTGTGCTTTATTTTGGAGTTCCATCAACATAAAACTATTTTTTAATAAGGAAAAGAGGGAACTTTCTATGCCCATAATTTTCTATAGATTCTTAATGAATAGTGAGAAGAAATAACTAAGTCAATGACAATGTAGAGGTGGTCATAAGATAACAACTAAACTTCAAATTCAAATAAAAGAATGAACGACAATAGTTTCTATGAATATAACATTGCATTCATTGTTTCATGAGTACTCACCTATGTAACGTGTATTGAATAATGCAAATCGCTAAAAGAGATCCAGTATCCAGTCTAGGCAAATCCTTGAGAGAGATCTAGTCTAGAAATTTCTAGATTTTCTAACTTCTTGTGCAAAAATAGTTGTGAAACAAGGTTGTGCAAAATAATCCTTTTATAGACTGTGAAGGTGGTTACAGGGGAATTTTAAGGCGGTCAATAGGATGAGGTCAATAGGATGAGAACACAACTGTGCAGTATTAAAGGAATAGGTATTATCGCTGAGTTAATCTAGACATAGTACACGTCATTTACCATCCTTCTTTAAAGCTTTAAAGAGCATCGTACATTTGAATTTGAAACTTCCAAACAATTCTTAGGTTTTGCATTAATTGGTACTCCATGAAGGCTCCAAACAATCCATCTGCTACCCCCGGCCTGTATTTAGGGATCTATGGTTGCTATTGGGTAAAAAGGTAGTGACTTCCATTGAATTCATCTGGGACGTACATTTTTCTCCTAAATTGTATACTATTCACATCATTTCACCTATCAACATCATTCACCTTTGTTTTGTGTGATGTGCAATTGAGCTAGGCGATCAAACTCAGTTCATAGGCATAGGCTTCCACATGACATATGTTTGATAAAGTTTTTATGTCAATGTCACATGTTTCAGTTTAATCGAGCGTTGTAAAGGAATACAAGTGTGATTAGCTTGTTTCATCTTTTTTATTTTGTCTACCTAACATGGTGTAGTTTTGATAAATTTTTACTATTTTGGCCACCACTCTGCGTAGCTTTGTCAAATTGTTTGAAAGTTCATGCCCAAAAAATACCCCTTGAAGAAGAACATGTCCTCGTTTCGTATAACCATATCAACAATAGTGCCTACAACTTTCCATGTCTTGGTAGTGGAATAATATGCTTCTACTGAAACTGTACCAGTGCTTCTCATGCCCACCACCATGACTATGTATTCCTCCATCTTATTTGCTACTACTAAAATTGCCTTGGCCATAATTTTACTGATAGAAACCATTTGTGGCAGCATAGAGTACGTTTGGGTAAGAGGATTGCAAACAAATAGCATTGGAGAATTATAGCCAAACTAGGAATTGATGTTAATGTGTGCCAAGAGCAGCCCAGAAGTATATCCTCTAAAATTGATGGGGTGATGATGAGGAATGAAAGATAATGAAATGGTTCGCCAAGTGTTGGTGATAAAAGAATAGATTAGTGAGGGCAATTGGGTTTTTGTAGGGCAAAGAATGAGAAATCGCTGGCTTTTTCTTGCAATGGAATTAAAATGTTGGGATGAGAAGAGAGAATTCTAGATCTCTCAAAAAATACTGAAACGTAAGAATCATTCCACTAGAAGGAATTCCAATATTCTTTCCTTCAAATGTTTAGGAAAATCTGACCACATCATTTCCTTACGGATTCTGAGAGCACCCATTTTCAAAGCTAAAGGCAATTATTAGAATTAGAGATGAGCAAATATTTATAGCAGTGCCACGCTTAAGTTTTGCTTTGAATAAGTCAGTCATTGGAGCGAACTTCAAAGAACCTGAGCAATCACTTCAACTCAGATTTAAAATTGAAGTCAAAATAAATAGCCTACCATCGTCGGTTGTTAACAGTTGTGGGGGATTACTTTAGAGTCTCCTCTTTAGACTCTTCTTCCTTCTCCACATGCCAAACCGTACGCTTCCAGGAAAAATATAACTAATGTAATTTATAAACAAACTTAAAACCAAATTTACAGTTGATACATTGTCCACAAAACTTAAAACCAAATTTAGAATTGATACACTGGATAGTTATAACCAAGCTTAAAACAATTTGATGTGTAAAACAAAAAAATACTAGTCTAAAACAAAGAATTCTAGCCACAGTTTTGAAATAAATGAACATTCTTTTCGTCATATGGTCCCCTCATGCAAATTGTAGCAGGATACTAATAACGTCGGATATAAAACAAAAAAAATAAAAAAATATTAGTGTCTATTTCATTGCACCACAATTGAGTTCCCTGAGCAATCTGCAAGTCCTTGATCTCAGTAACAATCAATTAAAAGGTTTTATTCCTTCCAAATTGTATTCTTTGAGCAATTTGCGTGTCCTTGATGTCCATAATAATGAATTGATAGGATTCATTCCTCCCCAATTGTTCTCATTAAGTAGTCTAGAGGATCTGGACCTTTCCTTCAATAATGTTTCTGGAGAGATACCTCAGAATTTCTCAACACAATTGTTTAGATTAAGCATGGGAAATAACTACTTGAGAGGAGCCATACCTTTTTCAATTTCAATTGCCCAAAATTTGACACACCTGGGAATGAGTAACAACTTGCTAGCAGGTCCAATTCCAGGGAAGCTCAAAATTTGTACAAACACAAGAATTCCTTTAATGTTCTTAGCCTTTAGCTAACGTGTTATTTAATCTTTCCCTTTACTATTTTCCAGATATTGACGAATGCAAAGCACAAGTTTAGTGTAGTGATTGTACAAGCAAAAGTTTAGTGTAGTAGGATTTGATCAATCTCGCTCCTATCAAATTTCTCAGAGTTCTTCTATCTGCATCTGTATGCAGCCAAGGAATCCACTATTGCTTCCAGGTGATTCTTCCACGCTAGGTTTGCCCAATTTAAGAGCAATAAATCAATATTTGGTATTTCATTGCAAATCTTCGTTTCTTTATTTTAAGGTGTCAAATAAATTTGACTTTTATAAGTTTGATTTTTTCTTTTTATTTGACATAATATTTGGCTTCATATAATGATATAATAATATAATTTACTATAATAGGTTACATATTTTACTGGATGCCTACAAGGTTAAAATACAAATTTTGTGCCAAAAATTCTCACATGCGCTCTCAGAATTCTCTGATGCGCTGGTTGTTGCATTTTGCATAGGAGGAGCATTTCCAAAATGTGGGTCTTGACAAGGCTCTTTTGGAGGCTTTGCCTATGTTTGTTTACAAAGTGGAAAATTTGAAGAAAGCAGTTTGGAATGCGCGATTTGTATTTCAGAATTTAGGGATGGAGTTTGTGCTTTATTCTGGAGTTCCATCAACATAAAACTATTTTTTAATAAGTAAAAGAGGGCTCTTTCTATGCTGATACTTTTCTATAGATTCTTAATGAATAGTGAGAAGCAATAACTAAGTCAAAGACATTGCAAAGGTGGTCATAAGATAACAACTAAACTTCAAATTCAAATAAAAGAAGGAACAACAATAATTTCTATGAGTATAACATTGCATTCATTGTTCGATGAGTGCTCACCTATGTAATGTGTATTGAATAATGCAAATCCCTAAAAGAGATCTAGTTTCTATTCCAGGAAAATCCTTGAGAGAGATCCAGTCCAACAACTTCTAGGTTTTCTAACTTCTTGTGCAAAAATAGTTGTGAAACAAGGTTGTGCGGAATAATCTTTTTATAGACTGTGAAGGCGGTTACAAGGGAATTTTAAGGCAGTCAATAAGATGAGGTCAATAGGATGAGGACACAGCTGTGCAATATTAAACAAACAGGTATTATTGTTGAGTTAATCTAGACATAGTACACGCCATTTACCATCCTTCTTTAAAGATTTAAAGAGCACCGTACATTCGAATTTGAAACTGCCGAGCAACTCTTAGGTTTTGCATTAATTGGTACTCCACGAAGGCTCCAAACAATCCACCTGCTACCCCTGGCCTATATTTAGGGATCTACAGTTTCTATTGGCTAAAAAGCCAGTGACTGCCATTGAAATCATCTGGGACGTACATTTTTCTCCTAAGTTGTACACTATTCACATCATTTCACCTGTCAACGTCAATCACCTTTGTTTTGTGTGACGTGCAATTGAGCCAAGTGGTCAAACTCAGATCATAGGCATAGGCATCTACATGACATAGGGTTGATAAATTTTTTATGTCAATGTCACATGTTTCAGTTTGATCGAGCGTTGTAAAGAAATACAAGTGAGATTAGCTTGTTTCATCTTTTTTCTTTTGTCTACCAGACATGGTGCAGTTCTGATAACTTTTTACTATTTTGGCCACCACTCTGCGTAGCATTCTCAAATTGTTTGAAAGGTCATGCCCAACAAATACCCCTTGAAGAAGAACATGTCCTTGTTTCTTATAACCATATCAACAATAGTGCCTACAACTTTCCATGTCTTGGTAGTGGAATTATATGCTTCTATTAAATCTGTACCAGTGCTTCTCATGCCCACCACCATGACTCTGTATTCCTCCTTCTTATTTGCTGCTGCTAAAATTGCCTTGCCCATAATTTTACTGACAGAAACCATTTGTGGTGGCATGGAGTACGTTTGGGTAAGAGGATTGCAAACAAATAGTGTTGGAGAATTATAGCCAAACTAGGAATTGACGTTAATTTGTGCCAAGAGCAGCCCAGAAGCAGATCCTCTGAAATTGATGGGGCAATCATGAGGAATGAAAGATAATGAAATGGTTCGCCAAGTGTTGGTGATAAAAGAATAGATTAGCGAGGGCAATTAGGTTTTTGCAGGGCAAAGAATGAGAAATGGCTGGCTATTTCTTGCAATGGAATTAAAATGTTGGGATGAGAAGAGATAATTCCAGGTCTCTCAAACAACACTGAAACGGAAGAATCAATCCACTAGAAGGAATTCCAGTATTCTTTCCTTCAAATGTTCAAGAAAATCTGACCACATCATTTCCTTATGGATTCTGAGAGCACCCATTTTCAAAGCTAAAGGTAATTATCAGAATTAGAGATGGGAAAATATTTATAGCAGTGCCACGCTTAAGTTTTGCTTTGAATAGGTCAGTCATTGGAGCGAACTTCGAAGAACCTGAGAAATCACTTCAACTCGGATTTAAAATTGAAGTCAAATTAGACAACCTACCATCGCCGGTTTTTAACAGTTGTGGGGGATTACTTTAGACTCTTCTTCCTTCTCCACATGTCAAACCATACCCTTCCAGCAAAAATATAACTAATGTAATTTATAAAAAAACTTAAAACCAAATGTAGAGTTGATACACTGGACAAAACTTAAAACCAAATTTAGAATTGATACACTGGATAGTTATAACCAAGCTTAAAACAATCTAATGTGTAATTTCAAAAAAATACTAGTCTAAAACAAAGAATTTTAGTCACAGTTTTGAAATAAATGAACATTCTTTCCTGCATATGGTCCCCTCATTCAAATTATAGCAGGACACTAATAACGTCGGATATAAAACAAAAAACAAAAACAAATATTAGTGTCTGTTTCATTGCACCGCAATTGACTTCCCTGAGCTATCTGCAAGTCCTTGATTTCAGTAACAATCAATTAAAAGGTTTTATTCCTTCCAAATTGTATTCTTTGAGCACTTTGCGTGTCCTTGATGTCCATAATAATGAATTGACAAGATTCATTCCTCCCCAATTGTTATCATTAAGCAGTCTGGAGGATCTGGACCTTTCATTCAATAATGTTTCTAGAGAGATACCTCAGAATTTCTCAACACATTTGTTTAGATTAAGCATAGGAAATAACTACTTGAGAGGAGCCATACCTTCTGCAAATTCAATTGCCCGAAATTTGACACACCTAGGAAGGAGTAACAACTTCCTAGCAGGTCCAATTCCAGGGAAGCTCAGAAGTTGTACAAACACAAGAATTCCTTTAATGTTCTCAGCTTTTATCTAATGTTTTATTTAATCTTTCCCTTTACTATTTTCCAGATATTGACGAATGCAAAGCATAAGTTTAGTGTAGTGATTGTACAAGCAAAAGTTTAGTGTAGTAGGATTTGACCAATCTCGCTCCTATCAAATTTCTGAGAGTTCTTCTATTTGCATCTGTATGCAGCCAAGGAATCCACTATTGCTTCCAACTGATTCTTCCATGCCAGGTTTGCCCAATTTAAGAGCAATAATTCAATATTTGGTATTTCGTTGCAAATCTTCGTTTCTTTATTTTAAGGTATCAAATAACTTTGACTTTTATAAGTTTGATTTTTAATTTTATTTGACAGAATATTTGGCTTCATATAATAATATAATAATATAATTTACTATAATAGGTTACATATTTTACTGGATGCCTACACGGTTAAAATACTAATTCTTTGCCAAAAATTCTCACAGGCTCTCTCAGAATTCTCTAATGCGATGGTTGTTTTATTTTGCACAGGAGGGGTATTTCCGACACGTGGGTCTCGACAAGGCCATTTTGGAGGCTTTGCCTATGTTTGTTTACAGAGTGGACAATTTGAAGAAAGTAGTTTGGAATGCGCGATTTGTATTTCAAAATTTAGGGATGGAGTTTGTGCTTTATTCTGGAGTTCCATCAACATAAAACTATTTTTTAATAAGGAAAAGAGGGCTCTTTCTATGCCCATAATTTTCTCCAGATTCTTAATGAATAGTGAGAAGCAATAACTATGTCAAAGACATTGCAAAGGTGGTCATAAGATAACAACTAAACTTCAAATTCAAATAAATAAAGGAACGACAATAATTTCTATGAATATAACATTACATTCATTTTTGGAGGAGTACTCACCTGTGTAACGTGTATTGAATAATGCAAATCCCTAAAAGTGATTCAGTATCCAGTCCAGGCAAATCCTTGAGACAGATCAAGTCCAGCAACTTCTAGATTTTCTAAATTCTTGTGCAAAAATAGCTATGAAACAAGGTTGTGCGGAATAATCTTTTTATAGACTGTAAAGGCGGTTACAGGGGAATTTTAAGGTGGTCAATAGGATGAGGACACAACTGTGTAGTATTAAAGGAATAGGTATTATCGCTGAGTTAATCTAGACATAGTACGTGCACCATTTACCATCCTTCTTTAAAGCTTTAAAGAGCACCGTACATTCGAATTTGAAACTACCGAACAACTCTTAGGTTTTGCATTAATTGGTACTCCACGAAGGCTCCAAATAATCCACATGTTACCCCCGGCCTGTATTTAGGGATCTATGGTTGCTATTGGGTAAAAAGGCAGTGACTGCCATTGAAATCATCTGGGACGTACATTTTTCTCCTAAGTTGTACACTATTCACATAATTTCACCTGTCAACGTCAATCACCTTTGTTTTGTGTGACGTGCCATTGAGCCAGGTAGTCAAACTCGAATCATAGGCATAGGTATCCACATGCAGGGATAACTTTACGAAACCCCCTCCTAGGAAAAAGTGTAAAATCTTGGCGAATCGTACATTAATTTAGGGGAAAAATTTAATGATGATGACGAATTTTTTTTGCAAATTAGGAAAATAATATAAAGGCGTAGGCAATTTTTTCCCTCCCGAATGAAAATTCCATAAAATCCTAGCGAATTATAAATTAATGGGGGGAAAATATATAATATATGAGGTGAATTATTGTCTTGTGAAGGTAAAAAAAATATTTGTAATGGCGGATTTTATGTGTTGTTTTAAAATATATTTATTTTATTGGCTAATCTATTATTAATTATAGAAAAAATAAATATTTTATTTGGCGATTTTCAAAAGATGAGACTCGTCAATGTGTCATGTGGGCCAACACCAACTAATATTATATATCTTATTTGAAACTGTTTGATTATCCTAGATCAATGGTTGAGGTTTAATCTTGGCCCAATTTCGTGAAGGAAACAAAGTTTTCCAAGAAGTCACCTAAAAAATGACACGTAACATAGTAATTAATGCAATGTCCATCGAATATCGCTTTTATTTTTTGTGAATATAACTTATCACACATTGGACACATAACCTAATTAGATATTGTTAAATGTATTATTTGAGACCATTTGATCATCATAGATCAATGGCTGAAATTAAATTTCAGGTCGAATTTCGGAAGGAAACCGACTTCTGCAGGAAGTCACCGGAATGATGACACATATCAAGCTTAAAAAGTGCACCGTAACCATGATCGTTGATTACTACTCGTTATTTGTTGACGTGGACGGTGGATAGTGCAACTGCAACTTGTAACTCGTAACTCGAAAAGAAATAAATGCCTTGTCAGTGACATTCTTTAACTGTCAATAGTACACATGCATTTATCAAAAAATTTATGGGAAAGATTTACATTTAGATATGAAAGATTAAGGACATTCAATTTAAATCTCTCACACGCATAATGCATTTATAGAAATTGCATTAAATATGATTAAAGAAAGAATAATTATTAATTGCTAAGTATCTTTGATCACTACTATCAATCAAGGGGTCGGGTCTATTTAAAGAGAATCTGGTTTCTTTCTTCTTCATTTTTCTTTTGGTAGATTAAGAGTCAGAGCTGCCGGTGGTAGAAATTGTGCCTCTGGTTTTAAGGTTTAGGTTTTTAGGTCTTTAGGCTTTTGAGAATTAAAGATGGATACACCAATCTGTTTGAGATGCACATCACCAGATGACCAGAGGTCCTTTTTGGGCAATGTCTCAGAAGAAATCCTCACTTCCGTTTGTAGGGAGGTTGGTGGCAAGTCTTTTATAAATTCTGCTGTGTTGATGTTATTGGGTCAAGAGTTCCTTGAGAATGTCGACAGATACCACGTCTACATGGACATTACATCCTGGTTTTTGGTGTCTTTCCTCAACGTCGAAGGACGGAAGGTGGATATGCTGATGTTGTTGAGGAAGGTTTTTAAAGAGAAATTCCTGAAGGATGATGTCAATGTTACTGTTTTTGCAGAATTAGGGGTGGGGATCCCTTGGCCAAGAGATATACACAAGCTGTTGGTGCCAGGCAGTAATGTGGCCAGACAACCCTTTCTGTTGAACCTCAATGATGAGAAACTAACGTGACACAGGAAATGGGCATGGCTTGGGAGGGATTTTCTTCGGAAATGGTTTTACCTTGATGAATTTGACGAGTTGGACTACACATGGCTTGACGAATTCTCAAAGATTATCCTCTCTAGAAAATTCTACTCAGACGAAAGGGAAGATGAAGATCCCTGATTCCCTAGTTTACCCATTCCCGTTACCCTAGTTCTTTTACAATGGACATGCAAAGTTTCACTTTTTTTTATACCGATAAGAAGTTGCCTAGTAGGTTTCTGTTTTTATTGTACGATGTTTTTTTTTTTTTGAAAAAAATAAAAAATCGTACACGGAAATAGAAAACCTCAACATATCTGTTGTCTCAATTGCAAAATCAGCAAATTATGGCTCTGTCAACTTCGGTAGTGGGTGGATGTCTACTAAATTAATGAGAAAATGAACACAGATCTCAAAATATATATCACCTTTCTCACCATCCTCAATGGCCAAAGATTTAATGAGAGATGATTACCACAACTCATGAGCATCGAATGGTGACTTAGGCATATGGGCTAAAGAATAATGACACACTTAGGCATTCCTGAATGCTGAAAAAGACTCCCTCTTCCCAACACCCCGCTCTCTCTCTCATATATCTCTACACATTAAAAATTACAAACTCACACGTGAATAAGACATGAATAATTTTCTAAACGGGCTATTAATTGAACTCATGTGTTGCACAACCATAGCTATTGTTCGAGTCTCTCCACACTTCATAACCATTTCTTCTAAAGAGGACAATAGCTTTGAAGCATTTTGTTGGATTCAATTAGCTCTATACAAGCCATTCTACAACCTTCAAACAAGTATTGGATCAACATCATGTGAGATTACAAATAATTGGGAGAATTTTTCAAACCAATACCATCCTTCGCATGTACGCAGAACCATTCTTGAATCGATACAAGAAAATGAAATTGACAGTCCAGCAAGCATTGAGAATATTATGCAAGAAAGTACACCAAATGAATGGCAAGTCTTGTCAGGATTGTACCCATGCCTACCTAACCACCTAAATGAAATTGACATGCTTGGTAACTAAGAAATAGAATTGAACAATAATTGGGAAAAATTAGATTTCAATCCATCACAACAAAAAAAAGATGCTACTTTCATACAAGCTAATTGTACCACGTTTCAAGGCCCACAAATTCTCAATCACAAAACACACACTACGTTGTCTACAGAATAACAAAAAACATATGAGATTGTTCTAGGGCATCTGCATTCAACTATTCAAAAACCACCACAACAACTTATTGTCTAGGGCACAGCAGGCACACGAAAGTCACTCCTTATTACAACAATAAAGTCAACAATGATCAACTCCGCACCACCTTGCCAAATGCCATTGCTTCTCCTTGCACCAACAGAGGTATCAATGTTCAACATACAAGCATCAACAATTCATTCTTCTCTTCGATTACCAATCAAAGAAATGGTGCCCCTACAAGGACAAGCTCTTGCAACTTTCCAAGAAAGCATGTACTTCATTTGTTAAATTCTAATAGATGAAATGAGTTTCAAAGGACCTAAGCTGCTTGAAAAAATTGACACGAGGCTACACCAAGATTTTCTAGCTCAGAATCACATTCCATTTGGAGGATGCTCAATTGTTCTATTCCAATTACCACCAGTTAAAGACATTCCAATGTATGCTTCAAATTCCTATGGTGGCACACTCTGCCACAGCTTCAAAACTGTTGTTACCCTGGATAAAATTTCCCGCCAAGTAGGGGACACTCCTATACAGATTCAATTTTGTGCACTTCTTTCAAATTTACTGAATGCAATACCTACAATTGCATATTGGCAGCTTCTAATGTCACAATCAGATTCATCAATTGCCTCAGATGAGCAAACACTTTTCCTCCCAGCCATACATCTCTTTTCAGTAAATGAATTGGTCTTAATCCATAATAAATTAATGTTTCTATTTTTAGCAAAGCCAGTTGCCCTGTCCAATGCAGAGCAACTTAAAATATTACCATGCTCAAATCCAGAAGAAGAACAACTTCAATCCAAGATCCTCTTATGAATTGGCCAAGAGGTCATGCTATGTGCAAATATATGGGTTCAAGTTGGACTCATCAACGGTGCACTTGGTTAGGTCAAAGCAATTGTATACAATGATGGCGAAAAACTAGGACAACCCATAGTATTTTCAAGTAATCCCAATCAATCGTGGAAGCCACCGTCAAATATCATTACAAATGGCATCCAGGCCTTAACAATACACAAATCACAAGGCCTTACACTTCACAAAAAAATAGTCAATATTGGCAACATTGACAGACAAGGCCTTACATTCACAGAAATTTCACGAGTTCGAGACTTTGGAAACCTTCGCATCCAGCCAACATTCACATTTGAGAGATATGCACGCATACAACAAAACCCATTTGTAGCTCGGCGGAAAGAAGAGGAGAAGCAATTGGCAACTTTGTCATAGGCTACTACAGCCACAACAAATCAATTGTAAGCACCACACCTCTATTAGTTTACTCAATTTGCAATACACTCACTATCAAAGTTCATACAAAATAAAATATATGTACTAAATGTATACTTCTGGTCTATGCAGTGTTTTTGATATTTGTTGTTCAACTAGAACAACTGGCTTTCTATTTCCAACTGTGGTATACCAACTCTACTCTGTAAATCGAGTACAAGAATGTTTATTAATACATGTATTATTTGTAAGATACAATTCTATCCAAAGTTTACAACATTTGGCACATATTACATAAAATACACATTCAATATAATTCTAAATTTCCAAGTCTATTTTACCAATCATTTACAAGAATATTATATATTAACTTTATTGTAAAATGATTTTAATACATATATTCCCTGTAAGTGTTAAAATCAATGCTTTCATAAAATGTCTTCATAACATTACTATATAATATGTAATGACCATATTTTATATTTCTAACTTCTCCAACAAAATTACAATTGGGAAATACAAAAAAAACATATAATCATGCAATCTGTAACAATAACATACTTTGATAAATAGGATTTAGGAAGCATCACATTACTAAAGTATGTTGTACAAAACATATTAAAATATGAAACAAAAATAAGAACAAAAAATATATTCCACTTCATATTTAAATGTTATGTTTCTACTTATTTAAAATACAATTCGCTGTTAATGACAACAAAAAAATTACAACAAAATCCAAATAACATTTAAAAAAAAAAAAAAAAGGCGTAACCATTACACACTCAGATGCGAATGCTAGTAGTAAAATGTGTCTACCCGTGATATAAAATGTTATGGGCGATAAACCAATCACATGTAGTTAAGCTGTGATGTATGCATAATTAAAGAAACTAGCAATTGCACCTTGAAGTAGCAATTGCACCTTGAAGTAGGGAGGGGTCATTAAAATACCAATATTGAATTGATGTGATTGCTTGTGGAGATTTGTAAATGTAGTTTTTTATTTTTTATTGTTTTTAATTATTTAAGAAGTAGTATTTTTAAATTATGTTTATTACAAGTATTGACTAGCATCTATAATAATTCAATTAGATTCTTGTTTGATAACTTTCACTGTTTCTTAAAACTTTATATTATAATTCTTAAAATGTTAAGGACAACCAAATACCCACAAGAACAAGGAAAAAAAATGGAGGAAATGTACACATTATAATTTAATCAATAAATTAACAAATATGAATTTATAATTATCAATAAAATACTCAAACCAGAAGTATATTTGCATTTTGTCAAAGATTAGACACAATGTAAACTAAATTTAAACCTAAAGTATTTAAGAAAGCATCATAATATTTTTTAAATATGAGATAGTTATAAAAGTAATAATCAAATGAATTTGGTAAAATTGGTACCAAATAACTTTTGCTTATAAAATATTGAGGCTAATATGTGTAACTTTAACTAGAAATTAATTTTATTATAATTAATTTTAAATTAATATATAAATTTTATATTATATTAAAATAAGACAAATATTTTTTGTTTTACAAATGATAAGAGATATTCAATTATAGATAAGGTTAATAGTAATTATATTTGTTGAGATGAGAATCCCTTTCAAAGGAGTCTACTTACTATATTTAAGTTTACCTGTTAGATTTTTATATTTTTAATAAATTTCACCATTTTTTTTTTGTAATTTATAAATTTTAGTATTTTTTTTCAATTTATAAATTTTGGCTTTAACATTTTTATATAATTTATTTTTATTTTTTAATATCTTATTTGAAATATAATCTTAATTTTATATTTAATTTATTTAAAATTTTTAATTACACTTAGATTCAATTTTATAATTATTTTTAAGAGTGTATCCTTTAATTTATGTTAATATTATTTGTAATATATCAATTATATTTTTTAATTACATATTTTATTAATATTTGATTTCTAATAAATTGCAAACTTAGTCCAAATTTTTAATGAATTTATTATTAACTTTCCAAATCTAGGAATCACGATACCACTATGAATGTTGTCAAACTGTATGAAGAGAGTATCCATATTTAAATACAACACATAATATTCTTTGAAAAAATATTTATCTTGTTTATGCTTTTTCATTCACTTTCCAATCTCACTCCAATGCTCATATGTGGATGACCAATTTCAAAACATAAGGCAAAACAACAAAAAATAACAAATACATAATGGACAACTCCTCATTTACAATTTGTTTCGCTGCCATATAACTCCCATATCCCTATAGGACATGGCTAAGCTCCCTACAAAATGCACCATTGACCAAATTTCAAAAACCAGAAAACCTAATAGATTTTTGCAAAATTTTCAGCATCTGTTCTTCATGATCTGCATATTTTGTGGTCGAAAACCACAAAAAAATCACTGTGTTTTCGCAAATTTGGAAAAAACCAAGTTTGACTTTTTTTTTGTTGGAGCTTAGCCAGTGGCATCCCTATATAAATTAATAATTTATATCGTACGCTACAATCATGCTTGTCTAGTTTTAATATTGATCTTTATTTTCTTGTGCAAGGTGTCTGTTAACAAACACTGACTTCCCACATACGTCGTAAACAATGGGCTATAACATACACGTCAACTCTCTTTGTACATTGAAAAATAAACCGATGTACAACTAGCGAGATAGGGAAAATCAACGAACATTCAACCAACTAGAAAGGAAAAAGAAACGAACGTACAACTAGCACGATAGGAAAAATCAACGAACAAAACAAATTCAATCATCTTGCATATGTTATGGCGAGTTTTGGACAATTGATTTTAAAAATCAGCTCGTCCATTTCAGATATGAAAGGCCTACAACGTAAATATTGTATCTTTATTCTACTATACTTGTAAACATCACGATGAGAAAAATAAAATCTGACAGAAGAAAAAAAATTAATGAAAGTTGGTAAATGCAAGATTCACGGTGAAGTGGATTTGCTAAAAGGATTTTCGATGTGGTTTTTCAAAGATTCTTCTACAACTTCTGCAACATATGCTTCTAAGATGTGTTGTTTTGTTTTTAGAAGTTTTTGAACTTAAATTTTCAAAAAGTGGTTCTTATCCATATTTTCAATCTTTTTTAAAGTAGCATAACAACCGAATGATCGTTGAAGTTTCAATTGGGACCATACCTGCCTTAGCTATAAAAGAATCTCATAAGGTATTGCTGATTTGATTTTAAGGAATCTAGTGTTTAGATGTTTATGTTCATTCTTTCTATTTGTTGCCATTTATGGTTTGACATTCTACTCCCCCAAACTTTACACCCATAACTTGGATAGTTGACACTACTAATAAACTGAGCAAGGTTGTCTTAGTCTTCCAATCCCACAACTCCAATTTCATACACATGTTCTGAAGAAGGTATACATCCCTCCACCCTCCTTTAATCACTTTTTATCTAGATGTCTCTCAACTGGGCTTATTGTGAAAATTAATTCCTAGGAGCTTGTATTCCATCACTACTTCCAACGGGCTGCCCTCAAAGATAAAAATCAACTCGTTGCTTCTTCCTTTTCAAAGAGAAGATAACAAATTTGGTCTTGCTAGTGTTCACCTGCATCCCAACCTCTTGAAACAAAATCTCGAGAGCTTTCAAATGCTCTCTCAAACCTTATGCAGATTTTACAATAAGAATAAGGTCATCTGCATATAAAAGTAGCTTCACCACGTACCATGCTAACTAGATGCCTTCTCCAATGGTATTGTTTAACCACTCTTCAAGTTTGTCAATATATAACCCAAACAAAGTGGGGGATATAGGACACCCCTGTTTGACCCCAATGCCACTATCGAAACACTCAGACATACCCTCTTTAATTCTTATTTTAGCTCTATCCTGCTCATAGAGTTAATGGACAACAACTCTAAACTCCTTGAAACCCCAAGTTCTTCCATTTTGTGTCATAGCTTATCTTTAGGAATAGTGTCAAAATCTTTTTTCAAGTCAACAAAGTAGCGAAAAGCTTCTCTCCCTTGTTTGTCCTAAACTTTTTCAACGAAATGTCTTAGAGTGATGCAATGGTCAATGATAGAGTGTTTAGGCATGAAACCAATCTTCCCTCTAGCTCTTTTCCCTCATTTTCTTCTCATCTACCGATTCTATGTTGTAGTGTGCTCTCAACCAGTTTTCCAAGAAGAGGGTTTACCATAATAGTATGGTAATTAGAAGAATGATTGATGTCTCCACTTTTGTAGTGAGGTATATAACAACACCAATTGTCCATTCAATTGAAAAGATATTTTGAGTAACTCTGTTAATTATCTCCTTGATATGTAGAGCTAGGAGATCAACTCAACACTTTAAGAACCCTATTTGCAAACCATCAATATCTTGCACTTTACCACTTGCCAAATTCTTTATACGTTGTTTGATGTCCACCATTGAAAACAACTCAATTGAAATATCAATTTTCGGTGGGTCACTCTTCTCATTCGTTCGTTCATATAGGGGCTTCACATAAACTAACCATTGAACAGCTGTAATATTATTTTCTTTGTATTTTCTCTTTTTTTGTAATTCCCTCCAAAAATGTTTGGAGTCCTGCTTTCTCAAAGCAATTAATTCCTTTTGTTTTACAATTACATAACTTTATTTTATTTTATTTAATCAATTAGTTATATGTTGTCTTGCTTTATTTGTCTGGATCCTCCTTTTTAAGGAATTTTTTTGGCAGCCTTATACTCTTCATCATACCATGGGTTAGCAAGAAAGGCATTTGAAATCTTCTCTAGATCTCTTACACTCATTTAAATATCCTCGTGAACTAAAGAGATCAACATACTACTAGATAGATGTACGCTTTTTCTCCCTTGTTTTCTTTGCCTTCTATACTGTTTTTAGCCAACAAGAGGTGCTTTCCTAATTTATAAGAATTTCACTTGATGTACGAGCCTTCTTATGATTGTGTTGGTCTTGCACTTCTTGCAGTCGTTTTGTATTTATGTCACTCTTAATAAAACGATAAGAATTCAATTCAATAGGGCAGATCTTAACAAATTTGAAACTCTGAGAGCATATAACATAGTCAACTACGCTCTGGGCATTGTAGGTTTTGCAAATGATACTATTGGATCTCAATCAATTCTTCATGCCATTACATATAACCATGTTGTATAAGCTACAAAGGCCTAATTGTTTTTCCCCAAAGTGTGATACACTCCCATTCCCATCCCGTGACATCATATTCCAAAGATGGTCCTCATTTTGATCCTCTAGTTACAAGGCATTGTTATTGTCTCCTACATCACTATGGAGCTTAATAGATTGATTGTTTGCTGTCCTAGCATTGAAGTCACCAATTAGGATTATTTTTTCTATACTACTAAAAACAACGATATCTTTCTTTAATGCAACATAAGAATCTTCATTATCTAGATTTCTCTTCTTGTAGAACTTAGAGCTTTAGTCAAATTTTATTTTGATTAATGTCAAAATTATAACATGCTGATTGCTTACAAATATTTGTCATTAACAACTCTCATTTTTTCATGAGGAAGGAATTGAGGAAAACCTGTAATGACAGATGCGGTTTAATTAAAAGCTTGAATGACTGAAGCAGTCATAATTTTAAGAAAAATTATGAATGGAAAATATACACTTATGGTAACCAGGACCTGAGGAAAAACTACATTTGTCTGTTACATTTTACAACTCTGAAAGAGGAGAAACTTCCCCCCATTTTCAGTAGAACTGCATGGCTAAACTACTTGAAGGGAGTAAATTTCTGTTGGGGTGGCTTGAAACTTTCCTACCAGTCGAGAAATTGAAACCATTTGATGTTTGAGCAAAGTGGGTCTAAACTCATGGGCGAAGTTATTGAAGAAAACCCTTGTTCTGCAGGGTGGCAACTGTATCAGCCAGGCACTTTTTCATTGGTGTAAATGAAAGTCCAAGTTTTCTCATCTTCTCATTAGAGAATTTGTAGGCCTGTTTCCTTGGATTTTTCTGGTCAGAACACCTGCAGAGACAGAGATAGTAAGCATTAGTTGAAGTGATTGAAAAAAGTGGGCAAAGAATCCATTGTGAAAAAGAGAGAAATGTTAGTAGAGTTACATGAGAGGAAGAGGATATTGGGGGAACATTTGGGCCAAGATATCCACCAATTCTCCACGGTGCATGTTGGCCTCTGCACACAAATAACGGCCACAAGCAGATGGTGTTTCATACACTATTATATGAGCCTCTGCCACATCCCTCACATCCACATATGCCTGTGTTAAGTTTGCATATGTTTTGGCTGAACCTGCACATTATGTTTTTTGGTTTAATCTACTTGTTCTACATAAACATCAAACAATTCAATGGCAATATTATGTGATATGTTCTTGGCAATGAAATACATTCTAGTTTCTGCATACCTGTTAGATATTTCATAATATGAGCAGTGCTGGCATTCATGGAAGACTGCAACAAAGGACCCAATACCAAACATGGGTTCACCACCACCATATCCAAATTCTTCTCCTCTGCTCGCTTCCATGCAGCTTTTTCTGCCACTGTTTTGGCATAGCAGTACCAGTTCTGCATCATCAAATCTGTTAGTGATTTATCTAGGAATCTCCCATGAATTAGTACAATGATTTTTGAAGTTAGTATGGTTTTGATTAGACTATACAAGTACTTTAAATCAGTTTTTAGAAGTACAATAATTAGTGATTCATCACTATTTCTCTTATTTTTGTTTAAACAAAAATGTATATAGTGCACAGTGGAGATATTTTTTATATGTATTAGATCAATTGAATTGTAGACTTCATTTCTAAATGACCACTTTTGTTTTACATATAATAAATCCTCTTACATTTATCATAACTTTTTAAAAGTTGAAACAATAATTTCAAGATCTTGAATCATATACAAAGCAACCCAAAGAGAAATTGTCCAAATCCAGTACCTTTTTAAAAGCTTAAATGTGTGAAATGAGAATGAGCGACTACTAAATCCTTTCCCTTAAATCATGTCCATAAACCCTTAAAAGATAATGTCTACTACTATTGGTTAAACAATACCTTTGTTTGAATGCAGTAATCCAAATCACTCCAACAGTTTTCATCAACCACAAGGTGGGCATCTCTGTTTGGGTCCATGTAAACTGTACCTATTGAAGATGTCATCACTAGCCGCTTTACCCCCCATTCTGCACAAGCATCCAACACATTTGCAGTTCCTTTCACAGCTGGCTCTATCACTTGTTCCTGCACAAACCATCGCCATTAGAACAAGCTTCACAAGGATTATGACTCTTTTCTCTGACACAAAACACAAATTCAAGGGCTATAACTTACAGGGTCATCTGTGAGAAGGCAAGCCATGTGAAACACACCATCACATCCTCTAAAAACTTCAATCAAGCTCTCATAATCAAGAATATCAGCCTTCACAAGCTGTAGCCTCTCTTTGCCTCCTTCCAACTCTTTCAGATGTTTATACTTCCCATCATCTGCCAATCAAACATTAACTATTATCAGATAAATCATAGATATGAATTAGCAATAGTTTAGAGATGTGATTACTATATATGCTTACCAGGATTTCGGACAGCTCCTTTAACAGTATAACCTTTGCTCAACAATCTTTTAACAAGCCAGGAGGCAATGAATCCTCCTGCCCCTGTTACACAAACTGTTTCCTGCCTCATTTCTTCTCTCCTTCACAATGTCAGGGAAGCTCTGGCAAGATAATTTAGAGAAACAGAGAAATTTTTTTGGAAAAACAGAGTAAACAATTTTGAAAAACAGAGTAAATGATTAAGAAAAACAGAGTAAAGAAGGGCAGAGCAGAGCAGTGTAGAAGAGAAAGGATTGTTTCTGGTTTTATAGGAAGAAGTTAAGCTACCCAAAAATAGAGTAAACGGAGACACCTACTCCGTTTTGACCGTGGACTATTAAAAGGGGGTGATTGTCAAGGAAAGAATAAAATACGCGTGGAAATTGGGTGAATATCATTTTTTAATTAGTTGACCGATTACTCTGAAACGCCCATCATTTTGAGTTGACAAGATATAATTCGCAGTTGAATTGGAAAAGCCGTTTCCAGGAAGAAGAGCATCCATATTTTTTCAGTTTCCTCTCAATTGTGTTGAATGGATTTTTGTTGTTGAGAAAATGTCGCAGTTTTTTGAATTTTTATTTGTGTAAACAGAGTTTCCTCGGTGCAATTTGAAATTCGCACGTTCTCTAAATTTGAGGAAGAAATTTTCAAGTCTCACCAAGAAACCAAAAAAACTCAACGTGTGAGAAATTATAAGATTCCAATTTATCTTAAAATCGTGTGTTTTGGAGGCAATAAAACGTGTAATGGAGGGAAATATGTGAAGAAGAGTGATGAAAAGAAGCATTCTTGAATATATTAAATACATTCAAAATCGGAGCTTGCGAACTATTGTCGTATTTGGATCGGAGGAGGGTTTTGCTCGCTCGACACATACAGGGGAGCAGCCGTACGGCTGTGAGGGAGTCCATTTGCTGGGCTCTGATGGTCGCGAATGGGGTTTCCAAGAGTCTCACTCTTGCTAGAGCCTTAGCTGGTGGTGGATCTTCCCTCGGGGTGAGTTCACAGGCGAAGGAGACATTTTATGTCGGAGAGAGCTCGAAGTTGAATAAAGTTAATGGCTGCCTTCCGCGTAGCCAGGATCGGCCTGTGTTGGTTATCCCTCCGGAAGCAGTAATGGATGATGTGGACTATTTGGCCAAACATGCATTGATATGCAAGTTTCTTGGTATCCGGATTTCCTGTCGGCTCTGGAAGCGTGGATTCGCCGTTCGTGGCAGGTGGAAGGTGATATGGATATTATGCTGGCTGGCAATAGCTACTTTTTGGTGGCTTTCTCTTGCATGTCAGATCAGGATTGGGTCTTTGAGGGAGGCCCATATTTTTATGACCGCGTGGGACTTTTCGTCAAACCCTGGCATACGAGGTTCAATTCTGCTGAGGATCTCCCTTCGAGGGTTCCTGTTTGGGTCCGCCTGCCGCGGCTTCCTTTGGAGTTCTAGCACGAGGATATCCTTCGACAGATTGCTGCTTTGCTTGGGAAGCCGGCTGCTATAGCACATCAATCACTGGATAAAAAGGTTATTTCTTATGCCCATATTTGTGTTGAAATTGATTTAAATAATCCTTTGCCAGACTCTTTGGAAATTTGCCTAGGCTCTTCTTCTTGGATTCAGCAGCTAGACTATGAATCCCTTCCCTTCCGATGCCGCATTTGTCATGAGTATGGTCATTTACAGCGCCAATGCCCTCAAGCCTCTAAAGGCAATGGTACTCCTGGCGGGTTCTCAAGCCCAAGGATGGCTAATGATGGTAAGGGGAATGGTCAAAATGTTAGTACTGGAAAAGGGAAAGTTCAGACTGATAGTACTGGTAAAGGGAAAGCTCAG
>MU226253.1:25143-45231 GCA_018584345.1 Thuja plicata
AGTTTCCTATACATTGGTGTGTTCATATGGGGATGAAATCAGATTTTTGGGATAGGTGGTACATGGTATTTGACAAACCACCTTGTAATTGGGCGGCGATCTCTTCTACCACGTGATCTATATCCTCGTGTAGGTTTATGATCTCATCTATCCCTAATACACCATCAAAATCGTCATGCAGGGGAGAGGTATCTGAAATATTCTCAAGTTTGGAGGAATCTGAACTAACATCTATCGGGGGCATGTTAGGCATACCGGGGCCCTCGTCTGTGCTTGGGGTGGGGTTCACCTTATGCTTCTTCTTCCTTTGTAGTGGGACCCTAGCATCCAAAATACTTGTATATTTTGCCTCAGCGAAAGTCTGTCTGCTCATCAGTGCGGCCAATGATGGGGATCCCACCGGGCGAGCAGATGCTACTGGAGCTGCGAGGAGGCCCTGGGAAAGTTGTGTGCTTATCTTCTAGCTTTCCAACCTTGACACCTCCATTTTATCTTGTAACTGTGTCATTATGGGGAGTGAACCTTGGGGAGGTACCTTGGATGGGGTATCCTCTATCTCCTTCCCCTTTCTTGTGCTAGGTCTTGCAGCTCCGGAGGTCAAAGCGGACCCCTAAAAAATTTGTCCCTTCTGGGTGCTCTTGGGACACACCCACACAAAATACTTATGAATATTTTCTATAATGGGGTGGCATACTCCCTCAATTGTTAAATCTTCTGGGGTGGCCCAATCCACCGGAAGGAGATCCAATTTATCTAACCCCTGCTCTTTGTATAATGGGTCCTCTAGTGGTCTTTCATCCAAAAAACCCTTCGAGAAACCCCAAAGGTCAAGGGATTTCATCAAGCCTTTAGACATCCACTAGTTTTAGCGGGCTCAGAGATCAAAACTATCCTGGCAATCCACCCAGAAATATTCAATATCTTCTTTGTGTGGTGGGGACACCCAGGGAAGCGCTAGTGCTATTTTACCCAATGGATCAAAATTGTTTTGGGATGGTCAAATTTGACCACTCCCAGACTCTTCAGTTCATTGTCTCTCTCCTTTTCTGTAGCCAGACTGCAATAATAGTTCCCACAAGAGATTGGGAACGGAACGTTGGTAACCTTCTTCAATATGAAGAGGGCGTGCAACTCCAGAATTTGTCTGCAGAATTCTAAAATAATGATTATATCCCCGCAATACTAGGGAAGGAGATAGGGTTTCTCAGAGAATTTGGTCACCCAAATATATGTGTGTTGCTGGAATTGAATGAAATAATTCTCGTAGGTGCTCACTAGGTTCATCATCTCTTGCGATAACCAGTATCTAGAATCTCGAGTAAGTGTCAAAATATTTTGGTAAATGAAGGCATCATTTGCCCTGCAAAAATTTTGGAAACTAAGTTCCCACTGGACTTGGGGATAATGATCCCATGACATCAACTATCCTGACCCATTCCCAAGAATGCCCATTGTCTGCAAACCCTGGAAGGCAAGTCTTTGTTGGGCCAGTGCCCATAACACATATGATTTCATATAGAACTTTGAAGTCCAGAGGATGCTCTTCATCTGTGTGTCCACGTGGTTGGAAATGATATCCGCCCAATTAAATGTCTGGCTATGAGTGGTGATGTAGTATAGAAAGTAATACATCCATGCCGAGAAATCTTGGGCATGGGGATCTCCAAAGAGCCTACATAGGAATATGATCCTGGCCTAGATAGGTTCTTTGAAATCTCCGCAAGGAATTTCCAGCTTTATCTTTTTGTAATCCCTTCTCAGGGACTTCATCCAATGGGTGTTGAGATGTTTCTAGGAGAGGAGAGAAGCCTCCTCAAACTCCTTTAATGATGTGGACCGGGGGAGAATAACTGATCCCTTGAATTGCGGGATCCCCAACCCTGAAGAAAAAGTTGTTGCATCCAAAACTATGATAGTTGTTGGATAGTGTAATGACCAGGGATCGACAAGTAGAACAACCCAAGTGGGGGCATTGTAGAGTGTCTCTAGTTAGAGTATCAGCTCTAGTTCTTGAACCGAGCAGGGAAAACTTGTAGCTTTGATGATCCCAGAGGCGGCCAAGTATTTTTCCATATCATCTCTGGCGACCCTTTGTTGGTAGATAGCTTGGACTGAGACCTGCATTTCAACCCATAGTCTAGGCTTTGTATCTGTTATCTCTTGCAACCTAGAGTCCACCTTGGACCCTATGAGAGAACTCTCCTTCGGGTACTTGGAATTCAGTGGTAGCTTGGCCAACATCTTTTCGGCATTTGTTTTTGTAGCTACCCGAGTGGAGGTATTTGGAAGCTCTGGGCTATCAGGAGGAGAGATCACTTCAGACATTTTGATCAATCTATCTACAACCTGCAAGATAGGAGAACCATCAATATATGATATGATAAGAATAATAATTTAAGGAATCTGGGGAATTCACCATCATTTTGCACCTACCCAACAATGTGTTAGCATGCTTCAAAATCCCAGAACGGTGAAATTAACATGGGTCAGATTCTGATAAACACCCAGGGCTCCGAGGGATTGGATTAGGTGACACAAATGCGATGAAGACCCTGGGGCTTCTTAGCACCCAGAGTTGAGAAGAACTAGCCATTTTCAACGTGACTTGCAGTAAGCCATACTTGGCTGACATGGGTCATCACATGGCCATGTGACAGGTGGCATAATGGAATTAATGGCGACAAGTGGGCTGACACAAGAGAATTAAATGCTATATGGGAAGGGATTTGAATGCCCACTCATAGGAAATTAATCCTACCATTAAGATGATACAACAAAGGAGAGAGAAATCTGCCATTGCTTGAACCATCAAGGTGTCAAGTTCAAACCGGGGCGAGTATCTCTGATGATCTTGACAATTGGTTTAAACGTGATGGAGCGAGGTGAGATCGACATAGATGGAAGGATATAAATAAAATATATAATAAGTATAGGATTTGAAATGCTACGAGGGCTAAAGGAAAACTCTTAGGCTGACCACAAGAGTGGACATATATACAGAATGTATAGGAAACTACACAATTTACAGTTTGTACACAATATACAAGGGCATTTACACTAGCCTGCGAAATGTAAAAAACACTTAAAGCAAAACTAAAACTACACAGAGGGTGGGAAACCCTCTGGCAGAGCCAACCCACCAATGGGAGGCAACAGAAAATCCAGTGTGAAAGACGCGGCGAACAAAAATAGAACAAAAATAGATAGAAAGTAGAAGAAACTAGAGAAACAAAAACTAGAGAAGAGAGATTTGAGGGCCTACCTGGAAACATAGGGGATGGGGGAAAGACAAGCATGGGAGGTGCTCTAAAACAAGTCAACCACCATGAGAAAGCACTGTAAATCACTCATTTAGTTGTTGTTAATCACCAAAGCAATCTGTACTTAATCGCTTCAAATCTCCTTAATTGTCCTGGTAATCTCTCTAAGTGTTTTAATCATGGTAAATGTTAAAATGACAAGTAACTTCTATTTATACCCTTAGGGTAAAAATGTGTTTCTTTTTCCCCATAGACTCCAAAACAAGCAAACATCCAGACTTCAGGCCCGGGAATTCCATGCAGCCACACCTTCCCATGAAAGAAGACATGATGACAGAGAATCCCGGAGTCAGGAATCTGACTGACTCAAAAAGAACAAACCAACTCTGGGACCAGGTCCTAGAGATAAAAGAAGAAAAAATCAAAAGAAAGACAACCCTCATAGAAGCAAAGCCCAGAGGGAAACAAAGGAAACAAAAGAAACCAAGGAAAAGAGAAAAAAGTGAAAAGGGGGACCCAACATTTTGCCTGCAAAATGTAGGGATGGGTATGTAGGGCATAACAAATGGTGACTATCTGGGATGACTGCCTTAGCGCATTCGAGAACTTTAGATTCTCTGGTTAGCAAAACTAGAACTAATCTTTACCTGGAGCGTTTTGCTTGCAAAGTGTGAGGTGTGAGAAAATCAGACTCATCATTGATTCAATCTTTCGGTCTTTTGTTAGTTGTGAACTGTGTGCTTTGAAAGAAAACCAAGCCGATGACCTCTGGGAGAGGCAGAGAGGAGGCACTAAGAAAATCAAACCAATGCCATCATATCTTGCACGTTTCCTTTGGATATCATAATTCTCTATTCTTCAGTTCTTTCTTTTATTTTTTTTTTCTGGATGGGAAGGCGGTACTTCTTTCACCGTAAGCCTTAAGCTTAGCTAAGTTTAACAATGGTACTTCTTTCACCTTTCCATCCAATTTAAATTTCCAAATAGGAGAGAATATTCCAGACCCAGGATATTTTGATGATTTTTAATTTTAGTTAATTAGCTAGTGCAAACAATCTGCCCTCAAGGTGTCTGATTACTTGCTTCTTGAATTTTCTGTTAACTGATTTCTAGACTGTCGAGATGTGAATCTGATCAAGATTACCCATAAATTTTACCATACTTACAAAATAGCTCCAGAGTGTAGACAAATTTCAATATGCTAACAATAGATTCCAAATTCACTGGAGTGTACAAGGTACTATTCCAAAGACTAGATGTTATGCAAAGCATTCCTGTGTACAAGGAGCAGACAACGCGCTGGGAACCCGGATAATGAAAGAAAATGAAAAAAGACAAAAAAAAAAAGAAAAACACAAAAAGGAAAGGTGGTCCTGGAGGATGGCCAAAAAAATTTTTACAAGGCAGGGGCACTCCAAATGGAGCACTGGGAAAGATATTTACAAGCAAGGACTTTACATATAGTACAACTTCAGACAAACTCACCACCTACCTCATTCAAAGTAGTGCTTGAGAAATTTCCCATTGAAAGGAAATGGGATGGCTTCTCCGGTCATAGTGTTGAGGTGATAAGTATTTGCCCCGCAGATCTCAACTATCAGATATGGTCCAAGATAGAGCCGTTGAAACTTAGTGTTCTTTCCCTTCTTTTCTCGGACTTTTTCCCTGAAGAGGACCAAGTCCAAAATCTGAAAGGTCTTATACTAGGCTCTTCTGTCAAACCATCATTTTACTACCACTTGGTGGCATGCAAAATGTTCAAGGGCTGTGTCTCTTTGTTCCTCCATTCACACCAGGTTCAAAAGCCGAACTTCCACAATGTTGTCCCGGTTGTTGAATTCCTGCATAAACTATAAAATCAAGATCTATAAGTTGATGGGGAATACTGGATTCTGGCCATAAACTAGATGGAATGGGGATGTCCCTAGGGCTGCCTTTATTCAGATGCAATCCACCCAGAGGGCGAACCTAAGCTTTTGGTGCCAGTCCCAGGGGTTCTGTTCTAACAAATGTTTGATCACCTCAAGTATATTTTTATTGGTTGATTCAACAACACCATTACCCTAGGGGTAGTATTTGCTGGAGAAATTCAGAGTGATCTTCCTTTCATAGGTCCATTTGAGTAATTGCACCTAAAAAAATGCCAGACCATTGTCACACACTATAGAAAATGGCATTCCAAATCTCGTGACTATTTTTTTCTAGGAATTTTATAACTACGTCTGCCATGTTGTTTTTAAAAGGAATCACTTCAGACCACCCGGTGTAGTAATCGATAGCAGTCAGGATGTACCAGTGATTGGTAGATGAGTTGGGGTTGATTTCCTTGATAAAATCAAATGCCCATTGGGAGAAGGGTCTAGATTTGAAGACCAGCTGCAAAGGCATGGCCGGGTTCCGCTCATGATGTGTCATTATTTGACAAGTATGGCATCTTCTAACATGAGTATAGACATCCGTAAAGATACAGGGCCAATAGTATCCAGCCCAAAGGATCTGATGGGCTGTTCCATCAGCTAAGCCATGACAATTTCCAAACTTCCCATGGAATTCTTCAATCATCTTCATAGCTTGGTCCCTGTCTATACACCAGAGGTATACCTATTCATAATTCCTGTAAAAAAGCATCCTACTTTTTATCATGAAGTGCACGCTTTTCAGTCGTAGGGCACGGTGTTTGTTTGGGGGCAGCCCCTCTAGGACTCTATTATTCAACAATAAGTATACCAGGTTGGTATACCATGGATCTTGAGTGATGGACTCCACTGTATATGTTTGGCATTCGATATCTGGAGTTCCTTCTGCCATCACTTTGCATAGTCCCTGGCCTGTAATGTGTGGAGGGCACTATTCTGCTAGAACAACAGCCCATAAAATTTTGAGGGCTGGATATTATTGGCCTTGTGTTTTTCAAGATGCTTACACTTTTTTTAGGAAATGTGAACCATGCCAGAGATTTTCAAGCAAGATGAAGTATTCAGGGGCATTGTTATTAAACCCTGTGGTGGTAGAGGCTCCCTTTTCTATGTGGGGAATGGACTTTATAGGAGAATTCACTAAAAAATCAAGTGGAGGCCATAGCTGGATTTTTCTAGTAACTAATTACTTCACAAAATGGGTGGAGGCAATCCCAACCAAAAAAGAAACAAGTACTGTGGTTCTTGACTTTTTGATGGATAATGTAATTACAAGATTTGGTGTTCCCCTTAAATTGGTAATGGATAACGCCATGTGCTTTAGGTCTGAAGAATTCACTGACTTTTTCTTTGATATGGGAATTTTTATGTCCTATTCATCCCCATACCACCCTCAAGCCAATGATCAAGCAGAATCCAGTAATAAAAGCATTTTTCAAATCTTAAAAAAGACCTTGGAGGGAAATATGAGAGCTTGGCATGTTAAATTGAAACTTTCCCTTTGGGCTGATAGGATCACTATCAAGAAGGCCACTGGAAAGTCTCCCTTTGAATTGGTTTATGGTGTTCAGTCAAGAATGTCTGTCAACAACTTTTTCCCAATTTACAATTTTATCCAAAATGAAGAAATGAAAGTTTCTGAACCCATGGAAGAAAGGATGGTTCAGTTGGTAGAATTGGATGAAATAAGGAGAGAAAGCCAAAGAGAAAATATCAAACTGCAAAAAAAAAATGAAATACCTTTTTGATAGAATCATACTCTTGGAGGATGGCCAACCATTTCCCCCTTCGTTCACCCATTTCGCTCTGCAGGAGAAGAGACTTAACAGCTTGGTCTGGGATGATAACGTGCACTTTGCTTTAGAGAATGTAATGGAAAAATTTATTCACGACACGGATGAGAGAAAAGGCCTTCTTTTCCAAAAGTGAATACCGGACTTCAACATTCTTAAAGGGGGAGCTCATGAAATCTATTGGTTGTTCTTCCCCTTCAACCTTCTGGGTCAAAACTGCTGCGACAGAATGCTGCGAAGCAAATGAGTATATGTGAAAAGGGAGGGAATAGTTCAGACTAGCCAAGACTGGTTCCTCCATAATCATTTTCTTATTTTGGGTGAATGCCCACTTTGCTTTAGGACTCCACTCAATCTTGGTATCTTTCTTCATCATCTCGTTGAGTGGCTTCACTTTCTTGGCGAATCTAGTGATGAACCGCTAGAAAAAATTGATCTTTCCAAAGAAAGACCTCATTTCCTTCTTTCTACCAGGCATTTGTAGGTTTAGCAACACTTCAACTCTCTTAGGATCAATAGATATACCCTTATCAGAGATAATATGCCCGAGCAACTTCCCTTCAGTGACCCTAAATATACATTTCTTAGGGTTGAGGGATATTCCATACCGGCAACATCTCTCAAAAATTTGGGCGAGGTGGGCAGAGTGATCACGCCTATCCCGGAAAAAGACGGTCAAATTATCCATGTAGATGATTATGCATTGATTTACTAGGCCTTCAAACACAATGTCCATAGCCTTTTGAAATGTGGCCCCTGCGTTGATCAGGCCAAAGGGCATCCTCCGGTATGCAAACATTCCCCACTTGGTGGTGAACGTCATTTTGTCTCTATCTTCATACTTAACCATGACCTAGTTATACGCAAATTACCCATCCAGGAAGGACATCATTTGTGATCCATTCATGATTTGCAATACCTCATCCAATAAGGGGAGAGGGTGATTATCCTTCTTAGATGCCTTATTTAAATTTTGAAAATCCACACAAAGGCAGATTTCTCCATTTTTATTCCTCACAGGGACAAGGTTGGAAACCCACATAGTGTGCCAGATAGGAAAGATGATCTGGTCTGACAATAGTTTCTGGACCTCTTGATGGATTAGAGGATCTATCAGTGGGTTTTACTGGTCTTTTCTTTTTCTGGAAAGGCTTAGCATCAGGTTTTAGTGGGATGGTATGGGTCATGATAGATGTGTCATAGGTTTTCAAATCCTCATATCCCTATGCAATTACATTAATCTATTCTCGGAGAACTACGAGAATCTTCTTCTTCTCCTCAAGTAAGTAGGAGGTGCCAATGTGTACCATTTTTTCTTCACCAGCCTGGCCGATGTTAAATTTTTCAAATTTTCCTCTCTCTAAGGAGGATGATATCTTTTCCCGGCCTCGAGGGTCTGAGTCAAAGATTTGTTCTAGTGCTACCATCCCCTTAGGGATGGTGTTGGTTGGCAAGTCTATGATCCCATCATCTTCTTCACCCTACCCAGTGTCTTTGTGATCTCTTTCTTCTATTATCTGGTCCTCAAAAACACCAACATTGGCCATGAAGGCCAGAATATGTTGATCATCCTCAAAGAACTAAAAGTGGGTGACATTGTCTAGAATGGATAGGGTGGGGACAATCTCAATGGAGAATTTTTAGATCTGGGAGCCAGCCATTGGATCAAGAGTGCTAGCAGACACATCAAGGGCATCCAGAACGTAGTTTATTTTTTGGGGAATGAGTTCAATTCCAAAGGCATCAAAATCTTAGATGAGGCTCCATGCCTAGTTGCGGTATGTGACTAGCCTTTTATCATGACAAGTGTATTGGCTCCAGACCTGCTTTACGATCAACTCTGAATCACCAAGCGCCTAGAGGTGAGTGATTCCCTTCCTTAGTGAAAATAGGAGTCCAAGGACCAAGGCCTCATACTCTGTGACATTGTTCATACAGTTGAAATGCAGCCTGTAGTACGTGAGGAAGGATTTTCCCCACGAGTTGATCAATTCCACTCTGGCCCCACAACCTTTTTAGACTGGGACCCATCAAACTTCAGGGTCCACAAGTCACAGTTTGTTGTTTGGAGCTGGGAAGGTGGAGTGGCCTTTGGATTATTTTTGGGAAGGTTGGGAGGAGTTTCCTCTGGCTCTAATGTCGTGTGGATGAGGTTTTCATTTGGAGAATCCTGTAGCTGGGATTCCTAGACTAGCGGCATCATGGGGATACCACCAGAATGATTGCTAGGTCTAGGCAAATCCACTTCAATTTTCTTTTCCTAGAGGGCATTGATATGGTGGGTAGCAATGGCAATGCAAGGATCATACTATAGTTCTGAATTTTTATGATAATGCACCTGACACCAAGTGCCAGACAAGAGTGTAGTAGGTGCTGCTGCAATACCCTATGAGTTAACCTCACCCCTTAGCTTTTCATCCAATTCTTGGATCCTCAAAAACTATGGGATCTTCCCCAGGGGTGAAATCAAATGTCAAGATTTCTAGGGGTTGGTACACCTCAGGGGATGTCTTAGAGAAGAGGACTTCATTCACCCTCCTGACCTCGATGAGAGCCTGTTTCATCTTGGGCTTACTTTCTATTTGGATCTGGTTAGATTCTCCCTGCCAAGGGAGCCACAAGTGGGAAAATTCAGTGGAGAAATAACCATTAAGGGACTTACACCAATTCTAACACAATAACATCCCATAAGTCTTTAGGATGTCCACCACTTGGATGTCAATTATGATTTCTATCTGGTGGTCTTGGATGAGCTGAATATGGATGTTCTTTAGCTCACCTACCATTTTTATAGCAGTTTTGTCTAGCTGGACTACTGTACCTTTGGATGGAGTGGGATGTAGTCCAAGATTTTGGCATATTGGTAAGGGCATGAATTTGCCTGAAGCACCAGAATCTACCAAGAAATTATGTAAGTTCTTCCCTTGTATGTTTATGCCTAGAAGGAAGGGAGGATCCTCAGTATTTTCCTGGAAGACAATCATGTTGGCATCATCAAAAGTGACAGTCTTGGGTGGGCGAATGATAGCTTCCAAGTTTCCCAAGAGCTTCATAAGAGACTTCCTCTACTCAAGATAGTTTAGAAAAACCTCCATTAATGTCATAGAGGTGGTGGTTCATTCTAATGCATTTGTGATGTCAAACCTCTCCCCTGAAATTGTTGGCTTCCCTTAGCCGAATCCTTAGCTTGGTTAGAGCTAGATCCTTTTGGTGGGAAGGAGTGATCAGTTGTGTTTTCCTGGGGAGGCGTATCTTCAAGAGGTGTAGGCGTGCAAACTAGTCCTTTACCAGCCTGACTCCAAGTGTTGTAAGGAGTCTGTAGGTTGGTGAAGGCATTGGCCTCAAAGACCAGAATAGCTTCGTCAAAGAACCCCTATAATTCAGGTTCTTCTCCATCTTCCTTTTCTATCCCAAAGAAGATAGTCTCACAGGTGAAGGCACCATGAGTGGGCTCTTGCGCAGGCATTCCTGGGGCAGTAGGATCGACAGTTTGTTGTCTATCTAGCTGGGAGATCATAATGACCTTCTCTAGTGTGGCACAATTTGCCTCAGAATGAGAGCTAGCGTCATTCAATCTACACCAGTTGGTCAGGGGTAGAATTTTGTAAGCTGTGCAGAATGGCTGGGTCCAGCACCACCCTGAGTGGTATTTTGGTTCTAAGGAGGACCTCTGGTATTTGCATTGTTATTCCATTGCTATTGGTTGGGCCAAGGGCCATTGTTTTAGTTTCATCCTCTGGCACTGGTATTTCATTGGCTGGAGAAGATGGTCCCTCTCTAGGAATTGGGGTTGTGGGGCGCAAAAGTCCCTGCCTTCAGCTTTCCCATTTCTACAGTTAGTGAGGAATATAATTGCCAGACGAATTCAACCTCGCTGGATAGCTAGGTATTCACGTCACAGTGTGACAGTTGTTGCGGTTGATTCCCAGGGAAGGCGATAGCATCTATCAGAGTCAAGGATAGAAATCCTCTAGCCACAGGCGACTGGAAGAAAGGTACTTTAGAGGGTTGTGTTGATGGTTGTTGCATTTTCTGCGGCTGGTTCCAGGGAACAAATTCCAGACCTGGTGTTGTCTGTGCTTACGATGGGTATACATACCGAGCCTGCTTGTCTATCAACAATGTTGGGGGATTCATGGCCATCCCCGAGGCACCCATTGCCTGATTGGGATTGTATCCTATGATGTAATAAGTTTTGTTGGGTATCATGTTGAAACACATGTTCTGCCCAATCCCTCCCAGAGTTTTGTTCAAACCATGAGACAACTCCAAGGCTAGGTTGTAAACCTTCATCAAAGTGTCCCAGTCATTGGGGGTAGTGGTTCTCCATATAAGAGTGTCAACGAAGAGGTCCATCGCGTTAAGATATGTCTGGATGGTTACATCTGCAAATGGAATGAAAGGACCCGTGCACTGCTTCAAAGCGCATTGGAACCGATGGTTGAATGTTGCAAGGGGTTCATTCAGTTCCTTCCTAATGGAGATAAAATGGCTGTGAGACCATGTTGGGTCCACATGTATGTGGAAGGCTGTCAGGAAAGCATCTTCCATATCCTACCAACTATTGATGAAGTTGGTGGGCAGGTTAAGGTACCAATTTAACTCATTCTATCCCAAGGATAGAGGGAACATCCTGGTCACAACATTTTGATGTTGGATCCAGTGTCGGTTCATGACATCTTTATATGCTTGCAGATGATCTTCTACGGTTTGTGAATCTAAGTGCTCATATTAGGGGCAGATCTTCTTTGGGTGCGCGGGAAGATCGTTGGTTGCACCCAAAAATTGTCCCATTGGGGACCCATATTACTGAAGTACACAGCCATCAGGAGTGTTTGATTTTGACTAGACTGAGCGTTAGTCCCCGGGGTTGTCTGGGAGACTTGGGTATTCTGATATGTAGTAGATCCCCAGACAATGTTGGTTGGCTTGGCTTGTGGGGTCCACTTATTTTGAGTAGGAGGCTTGAGTTCAACAAACCTTCTAGGATTGGGGGAAAATCTAAGGACTATATCAAATTGTGCAGGTGACAATGACCCAATCCCACTAAAGGCTTTCTTCCTAAAACTATGACTTGGGGAACCTTCAGGCGGTGTAAAATCTAAATCCTTCAAAGGGGATGAGCTCATGCCCTCCTTCTAGCGCCAGTTTCTATTGACGAGACTTTGTGACCGGTCCACCAATAGAGTGTACATTGTCACCGGGTACCAGGGTACTAGCCAACTTCACCTATAAAGGTTGTTTTGGGAATAAATTCTCCAGGCCTTCAAGCACGTGAGAGTCGGTTCTCAACAATGTGGGAGCTAAGTTGGGAGTGTGACTATTTTGTTCGGAGGGGATAGCTAGTTTTATCGGCTCATCTTCTCTCGGGATTTCATTAGGTCAAGGGTTTCCTGCAAGAATTTGGATTATCAAATAAAATTCAAAAGATAGGCTAAGGTTAGAGATTATCCATTCTACTTATAGTTATGCAAATACATTTAAAACATCAACCATGCTCTAACATGCTACACTAAATACTGAATGCATACAAAACCATCAGTTCATAGATATTCAATAGCGAGGGGAAAAGAAGGTCATTAATCTACTTAAAACATTAGAGCAAGGGACATCAGAAACATACATCACAAAAGAATGTTAATCCAGAGATCAGAATGCTAACAACTTCATTGCAAGAACTCTTCTTTCCTCATTAACAAGTTTTGCAGCAGCACTAGTGCGTACAATAATGGATCCAAGGGAGAATCTATCTACTAAGATCTTTTAAGAACTAAGGAGCATTAAGGTCTGCAACTACAAGGAATGAAATGATAAAATTCTATAGCTATGGACTACAAAATCATCAATTCTGATGACCCTTGAAATGAGGTTAGACTTGTTATTTATACACATATTTTCCCTAAAGTTAACCTAACTTAACTTTACACTCAATCAATAAAATACAATTTTTGGTGGCCGGTACTACCTGCACCACGTTACAACAACCTTAAAGAGAGTTGATGTATGAAAGATTAGTACAAGAACACAAGAAAAGAGGTATGGAAGAATCAACCTCAAGAAAAGAGCTAGAAGAAGAATAGAAGAAATTTGATTCCCTGGGGCTCGAGGCTACATGCCTCATTAATGTGAAACTGGCTCACTGTCTCTGATGCGCTAGGTGTTTAATGCTGGAGCAACCTCTTGGGAAGACCACCTGTCAGAACCATCCCTCGAGCTGACGTGCCTTTCTAGGGTCACCCACTTTCTGACACCCTTATTAACTGCTTGATAATGACTGGCCAGCTTCAGGGAACCAAGATGCAGGTCATCAAAAGAATACAAAATTATTGGATCTGGGACTTCAGGATCCGAGATCTTACGCTCAAAGAATAAAGAATGTTCAAAATGTACACTGCTGGTAAAAATCTCTAGAGTCCAGAGAACTTTATTGCTCCTTGCTATTTTTGAATGTTTCTAGGAGTTGGGTGATTCCATCCTCATCAATGTCCTTGAGGTTGGCCCGACAAAATTTGGCCGCCTCCACTTCTTCACCCAAATTTGGAATACTTGCCTTGAATTTTGTGGCCATCTTTGTCGCGTCATGACCCCAGAGCACCATGCGTGATATACGTGACATTTTTTCTCTGTCCATTCCCTCTGGGGACTGGTATCGAGGCTCCATTAGCTCATCAAACTTCCCCATGATGTATTCCTCCAGAGTACATGTTTCAGTACTAAAGGGATAAACTCCTGAAACCCTTGAAATAAATGCCTTGTATAAATTTAAAGAATAATCTACCTCAAGAACTTTGTCCCATAGTGCCCCTACCAGTTGCTTGATTATCTCCAATGTGAGATCAATTCTGGAGTGCTGGGTCCAGACAAAGTTGAAGGACTCCTCTCCCAAAATTCCAGCCTTGATAACAATCTCTTCCCCGAGACTCAGGAGTTCTCCCAACTCATCCATCTAGGCCTTGTACTATTCAGTCTCTCCTTCCCAAATGGTAATGGTAGTTTTAGCCTTGTGTGGAACATTGTTGGCTATGTACAGGTCTGGGAGTGTGGCTACTAGGAAACGTTGGATGTTTCCCACCTGTTCAGCTACCCAATCATCAACTGCCTGCACTTTCATCTTCATTCCTCTAAGCGCATCTATATAACCCTATGGGAGTAGTGCTTCAAACGTTGAAGCTTCTAGAGGAATAGCAATGATGGGTCGTGCGAGCTCTATCAAAAGCCCGATAAGATTTGTGTTTGTTTCTCTTTCTTCTTGAAGCTTCTAGGATTATTTCTCATAGTGAGCTTCTACTACTATGGCTAGTTCTCTTAGCAGGCCCAATTTGCCTTGCTTGCTCCTCTTCCCCAGAGATATCTCTGTGATTGCGTAATCCTCGACCTTCGTTGTTGCTGCATCTGTCTCTGGGGGAGGAGTTGTAATCATTGCAACTGTATCTCCACCTGACCCAGTCTGGATGGTATGGACTATTCGGGCCTTCTTTTCCTTGGGGGTATTCTATGTTTATGCTATCATCTCCTCCAAAGAGAGATGGGTGTTGGCTTGCTACCAGAGTTTGATCCTATAAATCCCCTTCGGGGTTCTGTTGCACATCCCCAGTGTTCTGAGTCTCTTCAGACTCTTTTCTTATATCCTCTAGTCCACCGACATTATCCACTTTAGTGGCATTAGTATCATCTACCCTAGTGTTCGCATCTTTAGCAGCGTCAGATTCGATATCTGTATTCATGGGGTTCTTCTCCTCACCTTGTTGTTGTCATTGTTGTTGTTGCTCTTCGTCGACTTCTTTTGCTAGAATATTCTCCTCCATTGGTTTATTTCTGGAGGTGGTAAAGGTACAGGGCCAAGGTTTAGCATTTGGGCTGCTGTGATCACCTCACCAAATGTTACCCTCTTTGGGGTACGAGGCAACATCTAAAGCATGGCAACTGAGATTACGGTTGCTCCTGTAGGTCTAGTTCTCTCAATAGATGTCGATTACTCATTCTGCACTTTTATTTCCACTACGGTGTTGGTCTCTAGGACCTGTATCTCCAAAAAATTGGAGACATTTATCTGTTCTTGTTCCTTCTCTCTTTCTTCCCAGCCTTCCTGCTCCATGGAAGCTTCTTTCTCTAGGGTCTCCTCTTTGGAAGGGATCACTACTTCCTCCTAGGAAACTCTCTATTCTACTACCTTCCTGATATCCCCTTGTAGCTCTACAAGCTCATCTTCCTTGAATATGTCATCGAAGTCATTGTATGGAGGGGAGGTCTCCAGGGGATCATCGGGTTGATTTTCTGGCTCTGGGGAGTCCGAGGAAACAATCTATGTTTCAGGGATGCTAGGCATCCCAAGCTCTGGCTCCCCCTTTGGCTGAAGACCAGCTATCCTCTTCTTCTTCCTATTTATTATCAATGGGGGCCCTACATCTAACATGGCTGCCCGCTCTTCCTCTACCCTGATCCCTGTTACTCAGACCATTAATTCTACAAGTGAAGGGGAAGTGGGAGGGCAGACAAGTCCAAACATAATAGCTAGGGTTGCCAGCCAGGTGATTAACTTTTCTTTCATTTTTTGTGATGCCCCCAGGGTCTGCTGCATTTGTTCCACTATGGGAACGATAGATGAAACTTGGGGAGGGGCCCCCATCTTTCTCTTTCCCCTATCCTCTCCTTGTGAAGAGGTTCTAGTTCTAGAAGTTGAACCTTGCACAAATGGGCCAACCTTGCACTTACTTTTTGGGCACACCTTTTGGAAATACGCATGACTGCGTTCAATTACATTATAGGTGAGGTCCTCTATTTTTGGGCCCTTCTATGCATCCCAATCCACCAAAGGGAGGGCCATCTTATCTACTCCCTTTTTTTTATATTGCGGGTCCTTAGTAGACCCGGTATCTAAAAAGTCCTTGGGGAACTTTCGAAGCTCCAGCCACTTCATCATCCCTTGTATCATCTGAACAAAATGCCTGCTCCGGACTTCAAAGTCATCTTGAAAATCTTTCCAAAAATCCTCCAAGTGAAACTCATGTGGGGGAGCCACCCGGGGAAGTGTCATTTCTATTTTTCCTAGCAGATAAAAATTCTTCCACTCTAGATATAATTCTGCTAGCCCAAGACTCTTGAGTTCTTTGTTTGATTCCTTTGCCACTGCCAGGCTACAGGCATAATTCCCACAAGTGATTGGTAATTGGAGATTGGTAACCTTCTTCACCATGAAGAGGGCGTGCAGCTCCAAAATCTACTAACAATATTCCAAAAGAATTATCTTATCCCCACAGTGTTTGGGCAATAAGTAGGGTTTCCCGGAGAAGCCGGTCACCAAAATGTATGTATGTTGTTGGTTTTGAATGTAATAGCGGCCATAAGAGCTGACCAAATCCATTTCTTCCTTAGAGAGACAGTATCCGACTTCTCAAGTAGGTGTGAGGAGGTTGTAGTAAATGAAGGCATCATTAAATCAACAAAAGCTGAGGAAACTAGCCTCCCATTGGATCTATGTGAAATAATACCATGGAGAATTATGTCCTATGCCAGTCCCGAGCACACTTGTTGTAAGTAATGCCCAGGTCACAGGGTGTTGCTATGCTAGTGCCCACAAAACAAAGGATGTCATGTAGAATTTGGGGGTTCGGGTGACCTTAACCAACTGAGAGTCCACATGATTTGCAATGATAGTGGCCCAATCAAAATTATGCCTTCCAGAGGTGATTCCTCATAAGAAATATTACATCCATGCCAAGAATTCCCTTGCATGGGGCTCTTCGAAGACCCTGTAAAGTGCAATGATCCCCATCTGCATGATTTCTTTGAATTCAGTCTGAGGAATCTCTAGCTTCATCTTTTTGAAATCTTTCCTTGGCACCTTAAGCCATTTTTTATTGAGATATTTTCAGACCATGTTTTCCAACTTCTAAAATTATTCCAAGTCCAAAGCCTGGGTGAGAATGGCCGCATCATCAAATTGGGTAATCCCTAGCCTTGCCTAAAAAGTCATGGCGTCTAGGGACACCATAGGTGTTGGGTAGCCTGTTGGAACTAGGGAGGCAAGCATGACAGCTCAGACGGATATATTATAGTGTTCTTCCAAAGTGAGAATGAGCTCCGGGGCTTGCACGGAGAAGGGGAAGCAAGCTGCTTTGAGGATCCCAGAGTTAGCCACATTGAGGGCCAATGGATCTCTTACAATGCGTTGAATGTACATCATCTTCACTAAGGCCTGCATTTTGGCCCACATTCTGACACTTGTGTCGATGATAAATTTAACCTTAGAATCGACCTTCAATCCCAGAATATCCTCTCCCTTAAGATACTTCTGACATGATTGGTGAGTTTAATTCTGGAAATTTGCAAGAAAAGACAACCGCCAGTATTTATATGAAACAAAACATTATTCTGGATTTCAAAAATCTTACCATCGTGTCACATCTATTCATGAAAGATTTGTTAGTTCATGTCAAACTCTGAAAAGATATACATATAATAAGGGTGACTTGGGAATTTAACCTCTACCCGGGCCTCCAAGGACTCTAGCACATGTGATAAAAATGAAATAAGGACCAAATGAAGACCTGGGACCTGGAGCTTAGAAAACTAACCGTTACTGACATGACCAAAAATGATCTGTATTAGGGTGACGTGGGAGTGTCACGTGGCCATGCAATAATGGAATTAATGCCAACAACTGTCTGAAAATGCAAGGAAATGAATGCTACTTTTTGTGGACTTGAATGCTTGTGTGGGAATTTAATCTGCCATTAAGACTGACTTGATAGATGAGAAAGAAAACTACCATGACCCAAACTAGCGAGGTGCGGAGTTTGAACCAGGCAGACATCTTTCTTGGATGAGCTCCACATTTAGGGATTTTGATGCACGGAGTGCGATGAGCTCACCACTAGAAAAAGTGTAGGATATATAGGGAATATACAGACAGAGCCAAAGTGCACACGAGGGTGAAAGCATGAGTCGCAAGCTAGCCCATAATGAACATATATACAAAAATATACAAAAATTTACATGATGTACAAAGTACACACAATATACAAAGGTACTTTGCTAGACTACAACCGCACAAAGGGTAGACAAACCTATGGTAGAGCCAACCCACCAATGGGAGGTGAAGACAAGATCAGAACCAAACACGAAAAGAGGAAACAAAACAAAGAAAACAAGTGAAACAAGCGAGAAAACTAGAAAAACACAAAACCAGAAGGGAAAGAGCCGAAGGACCTACCTAAAAACACAGAGGGTGCGAGAAAGATGAGCATGGGAGGAACTTTGCAACACATTAACCTTCGAGTAACCATGAATAAGCACTACAAATCACTATTAATCAATCACTAAGGAGAGGGAGAGAAACATTGTTTAAATCGCCTTAATCGCCTTTGAATCGCTCTGAGTGCTCTAAGTGTTTGATCACGGTAAATGTGAAAGTGATTGGTAACTTCTATTTATACCCTTAGGGTAAAAAAGTGTTGCTTTCTCTCTAAAAACTCTGGAATAAGCAGACCTTCGGGCTCTGGGCCCGGGAATTCCATGCAGTCACATCTTCTCACAAAAGAAGACAAGATGAAAAAGAATCCCGGAGTCTGGAATCTGGCTGACTCAAGAAAAAACAAAACTCCAGGACCGGATCCCAGAGACAAAAGAAGACAAAAGAAAAAAGAAAAACAAACCTCACGAGAGAAAAGCCTGGAGGGGAAATAGAGGAAACAAAGGAAACCAAGGAAAAAGCAAAAGCAAAAAGGGGGACCCAACATTTTGCCTACAAAATGTAGGGACGGGTATGCAGGGCATAATAGATTCTAAAGTTATTTTTTGGAGTCAAATGATATTTTGTGTCACATGAGCCAGATATATGTACCACCATCAAAAAATCTACATACAATGGTTTTATTTGAGACTCATTGTGCACCTTATTTGACATAGACCTTTAGAATATTTCATTGGTTTGGTATGAAGAGTGACATTGTTGATTTTGCGGCAAGGTCCCTAGAGTATCAGAGAGTTAAGATAGAACATCAACATCCAACATGGATTTTACAACCAAATCTTAATCCATCTTGGAAATGGGATATGATATCAATGGATTTCATAGTAGGTTTTCCTTTGACTCCTCTTAGACATGATTCTTTCATGGTGACTATTGACCAGTTGACCAAGGTGGCACATTTCTCTCCTACGAGGCCATCCTATATAACAGCTTTAGTAGCCAAAGTTCTTATGTAGGACATTGTGAGACTACATGGTATAATTCCTCATAGGATTATCTCAGATCGAGATCCTGTGTTCATTTCTTCATTTTGGACTTCATTACAACATGATCTTGGTGTCCAACTAAATTTTAGTTTGACATACCATCCTGAAACTGATGGACAAGTAGAGCAAGTCAATCAGGTATTAGAGGATATGTTAAGGATGTTTTTCATGTATAGAAAAACACATTGGGGGGACTATTTGTATCTGGTTGAGTTTATATATAACAATGGTAATCATAGTTCTATTGGTATGTCATCTTTTCATGTTTTGTATGGCCATCATAGCCATACACCTTTGAGTTGGGATAGATAGGAGGACTATATTCTTCTTGGTCCAGAGATGCTTTGAGATATGGAACAATAGGTAGAGTGTATTCGTGAGCATTTGACCACTGCACATGATAGGCATTAGAAGTATGAAGATGCTCATAAAGTGGATAGATAGTTTCCAGTTGTTGATAGAGTATTTATAAGAGTGTGTCTGTGGAAGAGTCCAATCTTTTATGGAAAGGGTTCAAAGTTGGCACCTCATTTTTTTGGACCATTTGTGATGCTAGAGAGGATAGGACCAGTTTCTTATCATCTTGCATTTGTTCCTATCTTATCTTGTGTTCATGGTGTTTTCCATGTTTCAATACTTAGATGCTATATTCTAGATATTGTACATGTTCTTGATTGGAATGCCTTATAGGTAGAGGATGAGAAACTAGCTTTGGAGCCCATTTGTATTCTTTAGCAGCGAGATTTGACCCTCAAGGGTTGCACCATTGAGAAGGTAAGGGTCCCATGGGAACCAAATGATGAGTCATCAGTGACTTGGGAGGACACGACAAAATTATGAGATTTATATCCCTATTTGTTTATAGGCTTCCACGAGTAAGCC
>MU226253.1:114312-125614 GCA_018584345.1 Thuja plicata
AATTGCATGAAACCCTGCATCTGCTAAGGCAATCATCTGATGACGCCATGAATACCAGATGTCAGGAAATCCATGCAGTAGCAGCACATCTGGGCCTGTATTCAAACATTATCAATATCTCTCTAACAGAGGTAGAGTTCATGAAACCCTAAACAAAAAAGTTAAAACCCCAAATGTGGAAGAACACTTAAATGGATGATGAGAAACACCTGTTCCAATCTCTGCAACATGCAATTTGAGCTCTCCAACATCAACAAATTTGTGTTGTATTTTTTCCATGGCAGACTAACACCCACGAATTTTGTGCTTTCCAATATGTATATAATTTGAAGCTTGGCGAGACCAGCTAGTGGCAGATGTTTTCTTGATCTGGAAGGATTGAAGCTAAGCTGATCAACATAAGATCTCCAAAACCCATGTTGATAACATTTTTGTGATGGTTTTAATATATAGATTATCGAACTCCAGAGAAGATGCCAGGCTCCCGTTGGAATATGATCATGCGCAGGGAAATGGCTATGCAGCGGACAAATGGTTTCTGATTTGACCATTTGTTTGTTAGCATTTATTAATTAATTTAAAAAACAATGGACAAATGGTAGTTGATCTTCTGGGCTATATATATTTTATCATAGCTTTGGGAAGACGGACAGAAAACAATTGGAGGAGGGAATGCAAGGTTAGAAAAAAAAGCACAATTAATTTTCCAAATACAGATTCGCATATCCATGACAATTCCCATTTATTTTTGTGTTATTTTTTTCCTATATTTTTCTCCTAAGTTGGGTTTATTGTTTTTAAATTTTTTAGTATTATTTATAGCTATTTTAATATTTCTTATTTATTTATACTTTTAAAAAAAAAATATTTGTAGCTATCAATAATTCATCTCTTTTATAATATACCAAAGTTTTAATAAGATTTCTATTTTTTTTTTTGGTGAGATCAAGTCAATAATATGTCATTAAGATCTTAGAATTGATTTCAAAATTCAGATTCTCAGCATCTTCATTTTTTTATTAATCAGAATGAGTTGACTTAGTATAAATTTATATGACTTATTACCATGTCTTTGTATATAAGGACATTGGATTTGCAATTAATTCACATAGGTGACCATTTAGAGAAAACCATTTTTGGAACACAAAAGAATTAAAAATCGCATAAAAAATGACATATGACATATATATGCTTGAGAGTGTTGGCTTTGAACATTAATTTAAGGTGTAAAGCTAGTATAATAAGGGGGTTGACCTAGGAGAATTTGACCCAATCTAACAATATCTTCAATTGATGTAAATCGAGGTTGATCATGATGAACGGTTAGGTCTAATTTTTTAGCCTAGATTTATAAAAATGAATTCATTTAGAAAAATATAATTTAATTTTTAAGTGTGAAGTTAGATAAAACAAACATTTCGAGTGTGTACAAGTGGATTTAAATTCGATAGATAATCTAATCACATGAGGTGAGAGTCACAATATGATAAAAATATGATTTTGAAACACAAATTAGGAAATGTGAACAAATAAATTTTAGATTAGGATTAGAGTTAGAAAACTTAATAATAGAGGGTATACATGAACTTGGAAATCAACAATAAATTTATGTGAAACACTTAAAATGTTTTTGATTAAGTAGCCTAACAAGGGTGTTGGCCCTTACACAACCACAATCTAGATGCGACAAAGTTGTTCCACAACACACTAAAAATAAATGTTCTGGAGGGTTTAACCCTTTGGTTAAATGGTGAGGCTTCTTGCTTGTAGTGCCTACAACTAAGGTTCATGTCCCCATGAGGTCGCTATCTATTGTGGTTCTCAATGGTGAGTTGTTGACCTTGACCCGTAATGAAATAGTGGGGTTTATTTCCTATCGAGCTTACAACCATGGTTTAAATTTTTTATAATAGGCTCTTACGGTGGGGGATAAGTCACAGACTCAAGAAGTGGATTATGAGGGCATCCCATTTTGATGTCGTCGATGTTCCTCTACTGGTCACTTGGCTATTGATTATTCTCTTTTGCGGCACAAAGGCACTTCCACCTAATGGAAAGATGCTTGCAAGGAACATTTGAATATTCTGACTTTTGATTCTTCCTCTAACAAAGAGTCATAGGTCAAGACGATGAGGATGAAGCTCCTGTTGTAAATCTAGGTGATGCTCTTACTGTAAATCAAAATACCACTCTTGCTCCTACTAGTGAAGCCATCTCTGGTCATGATGACCCTTCTTTGCCTATTGCTTCTACTCAGCTCAAATCTTTGGTTGACAACATGCAACTTTCTCAACACTCTACCCCTTGTGTTAATAGTTTTCCAAATAGAGTTTCATTAGCTACTCCCCCTTGTGGTGGGGATCCTAAGGACAACATCACTTGGACACTTGTCTGACGACGCTAGAAAAATAGTTCATTAAAATCACATTCTTCTCCACATGTTTTGAGTAAGTTGCCCTCCCACTCTTGAGGAGGGAAAATGTTGAAATAGACCTCTTGATAGAATTCTTGGCTAGATTAAGGAAGTACAAATGCATCAATACTAGGGTATGGGCATTGGTTTTGTTAAATTCCAAACTTCAAGCTCTACAATTTAAGGGTACTTACTTGGCTTCATGATAGTACCTTGGGTTGAAAACATGTTTAGTTGAAGTCAAATCTTTAGTGAATTTACTTCAAAAGAGGGGTTACATAGGATTCCACAGATAGTTTCATGCAAAAGTGTTTTGATTGGAATGCTTTCACCAAAAAAAAATTAGTTGAAACAATGGATATAAATTCAATCATGCCTAAGTTTTAAAATTAAAATATTGTTATCTAATAGTTTTGAGCAAAAATGTTTCTCTTAAAACTCTTTGTGTCATATTTAGGTTCTGAGTAGTTGAAATTATTTTGAGCAAAACTAGTTTGTCTATTTTCTTATGGTTAAATGTTGGCATAGTTCTAAACTTTTACTTGAAAATATCAAATATTTGTTTTAAACATTGAAACATTAAAAATTAAAGATTTTAACTCATTACATAAAATAAGCATGTGTCATGGAATATAAATTAACTACTTTGATTATCAACTTGGAGCTTTTAGTTGAACAAAGTAAAAATTATGTTGTAATAGATTAATATAACCTTACAAAAATTTACCACAGGTAAAATTTTAGATTTATCACATCTTTTTTTTTCCCAACAAAGTAGTTTTGAATGAAATAGTTTCTCTCAAAATAGTTTCAAGTGAAATAATTTCATTCTAAATAGTTTTGAGCAAAATAAATTTTTAAGACACTTACACAAATAATTTTGCTCCAATCTATTAAATAGCTATATTTAATTTCAAAATAGAAATTAAATTTGCATATAATATTTGTACCTAATTTTAAAAAAAAATTTATTTTGATAAAAAAAAATCACTTAAAACTATGTATGTTTCCTATGTGGAACCTTAACCTTTCTTTTAGAAAAAAGGTTAATAAAATTTCAACTTCAACTCTAGATTTCTATTTCTACAAAGGCACTTGGATGGAAATATGAAAATGCGCATTTGAAGAGCTCAATTTAAAATTTAATTACATATTTTTTTTGATATTTTGATTAGTTTTATTTCATTATTTTAAAATATTATATACAGATTAGTATGATTTGATACACTAGAAGATAAAATGCTCTCACAAAAGAGTATTTTTTTAAATGATAAAAGAAAATTGACATTCCAGGAAAGCTATGAAATTTTGATTGAGTTTAACTAAAATTTATTTTAAAAAAATTATTAATAAAAATTAAAAATTATACATAGATCTAAAATCACTCTCAAATATTTTGTTAATATATGCATGAAATATAACTTAAAGTAAGTATAATAAAGTAAGAACACATATTGAAATGTCACTTATGCTTAAATGTTATATATGTGATTGTTTTTTATTAAGGAAAACAGGTTTTGATGGGTTCCTGAAACCCTACAGATGATATAAAAGAGAACTAAAGCATATAATCATTACAAACCATTCATCAGAAAACATTCAAAACATGCAAAACAGTCACAACGACAAAATGCATTCACATTATTATATTATCTATGTATTTCAAACCCTTTGGGTTGGATTTACCTTGGGAATCCAACCTAAAAGTTGGACTTAAATGTCAAAACCTATAGATGTTTTTAATGCAAATCATAAAAAAATGACATAATGTCAACCATGCTAGAGCCCTCTCTTAGCTTTCAAGCCATGTACTTTTTTCACATTTTGAATGTGTTAATGTTTTGATCTTTAATTTTGTTTGCCAGCGTCTCCATTTTTTGTTAGAAACCTATATAAGGAATTTTTGGTCCCACTTTTATCTATTCAACGAGATTCAAAATAAATTACGGTTTTACAAACTGAGTCCATTCAATACACATTCAAAAAAATGATTTTTGATTAGTTTCTCAATAATTTAGAGGGAGGACACTTAAATTTTTTTTTCATGTTGTGTCCACTTTGAAAATTAGTAAAAGATCATATATTCATTAAAAAACTAGTAGGAAAATTAGGTATAAACTACATTGTGTTAGCTAATTTTTCACCAAAGCAATTTTTGAAATACTAAAAAAATTACCATTTTAGAGGGTCCACACTAGATGTTATGTTGTGGTTTTTAATAAAAATAGGACAACTTGTTACTACCTCCCTTTTTCAACCTCTCGTTCTCCACCATAAAAAAAAATAGTAGTTTAGAAAGTAGCATCTTCAAATTTTGAGTGTAACTATCTTCAATTTTTCATCCAAGGTTAGATTCCTAATTTAGAAAAAGGTGGCCACTTAAGACCTCCTTTTGATCCCCCACATTTATGTACTTACCTAGGTCAAATAAATAAGGTTGCACATATTTAAAAGTGTTACTCAATTTCTAAGGCAATACTCCTTGCATTATTCTTTGCATCTCATCACTTTCCTCTTCCCATAAGGTCTAATATCCTCCTTGGTGAATCAATGTAACCAAACTTCTTGGTTTTCTCATGGTTCCCATAGTTGTCCTCATTATAATGAAGATCTTTGTTTACTCCAACACTCTTATTAGCTCTCTATGTAATATACCAATCCAATTTGACACTAAGTAAGTAATGATAGTTGAACTCAAGTTTCCTCGTATGAAAAACACACACCACATGTTGGCACTCTACATGTCACTCGCACTCTGCAGACTACACGACTACACTCTATACGGTGCATACCACACTTCATACACCACACTCACACTATACACACACTCCACTTTTGGCACCCTCTGCCACTCAACACCCTTCAACTCTCTTCATGACCCTTCAACACCCAGAACCTCAATTGATATGATTCAACTATATGGTTCATAGATGCCAAATGTATTATTGTTGATAAATTTTTAGCATAGAGTACACACCAACAACCAAAATGAATTGTTAAGAGTAGAGAATTTATATATTCATATTATATATCTCTGGTTACATCAAATTTATCTTCAAATGAAGACTTCACAAATTGGCCAAATTAAACACAAGGGGAAATATCTGAGATGATATTTCCAACAAAAAATCAGGGTGAGGAATGACTCCCACAGAAACTGCAAACACAGACTAGGGAGGGTCTTTCACCTCTGAAAATGCTTTCAACCAAACCACATTCATCCTCTAGCTTTCGGGATTATGAAGAAGAGTTCAAATACATTACAAGATGGTTTACAATACCAAGCCATATCCTTATAAAGGTCTCCAAGAAGCATCTAGAAAGTTACAATAGGTCATTGACATACATTATTTTATTATTTGGGCCCCTTAATTAATTAAATAAGTCCTTATGATATTATTTGAATTAAAATACTTTATAAATATTAGGGGCATTACAGTCCTCTTAGCTCAAAGATTGTTTTCCCTCAAGCAATCGATAAACTGTCCACCATCTGACACGATCCAAGAACAAAAACCATACACGAACATCGATAGCCATATCCTATGAAATTTGTATGCCTCATCATAACCATGTATTCACCCTCCTTAAAAATTATGGACCCAACAGAGTGCAAATCTCCAATAAGCTTCTACAACTCTACTTTGATATAAACAATGTCCTGCCCATCATTGCCAAGTAAATCCTCATGATCCCTTGAAGTGTCTTTGTCATCTTCAACAACTGTTAGTTCTTGATGCCAAGACTCATATGATGACACACTATTCCTGATTTGTATCCCCAATGTGTTCTTTGCTTCAATAAATGACAGATCTTGCTCATTTAAAAGGTCATTGGTAGAGCCCTCGTATCCATAAAATCAATCGAACAATGCTGGCATGGAAAATTTTGTATAAGCATCTTCTTCATCCTTGTGATTTTTTGGAAGATTAGGATGTTCTCCATTTGAAGCGACAATTGTTGATAATTTCTTGCCCATATCCTCTTGTGGTTGAAGTGAAGTTGTGAGCATACCTTCATCTTCCTTAGAGAAAATGGTAGTATGTAGCTCATTATTGATCTCCCATATTAGATTATTATGGTAGATTCTATTACTCTTAGAGGATGGATACCGAGCATCCTCGTGTCTATGTAGCCCTTGATAGATATGTCCATTTGTCACCCACCATCAACCCAATTTCCTACTTGAATTGCTTCGGGGACTTAGGCAAAGAGGGTTGTTGTTGGATCCTTGGAGGGAAAGTTGGCATCATCGTCCTTGTATTGGATTTTTGGGAAATTCTATTAGCTTCATTCATATTTGATTTTATCAAGTGATTGAGTGACTCCTTTATTTGTTGATGTCCTCTTGTTAGGGTCTTTCTATGGTGTTTTTGACTTATAGTCAACTCCCTCAAGAAGGTTTTTATATGGTCGTTTCCCATTCCATCACTAGGTGTCATGATTCTCCCGTCAGGCTAGTAGAATCACAAGCTCTAATACCACAATAATGTACCAATCTAGTTTGACACTAAATATGCAATGATAGTTGAACTCAAGTTTCCCTATACAGAAAAACACACGCTACACATAGACAGTCTAGACATGCCACATGCACTTTGCACTCTACACACCACATGCCACATGTCACACTCTGCATTTCACACACACACTCACACTCTACATGCATTTCACTTTTGGCACCCTTCGACACCCTCTGACACTCAACACCGATTAACACCCAACACCTCAATTGATATGATTCAACTATATGGCTCACAGATTCCAAATTTATTATTATTGATAAATTTTTAACACATAGTACACACCAACAATAGGAATGAATTGATAAGAGAAGAGAATTTTTATTTTCAGATTATATGTCTTAGGTTACATAAAATTTGTCTTCAATTGAATACTTCACAATTTGGCCAAATTAAGCCCAAGGTGAAATATCTGAGATGGTGTTTCCAATGATTGACTAGGGTGAGGAATGACTCCCACTAAAACTGCGAATATAGACTAGGGAGGGTCTTTCACCTCTGAAACTACATACAACCAAACCACCTCCAGCCTCCAGCTTCTAGGATTACGAAGAAGAGTTCAAATACATTTCATGATGGTTTACAATACCAATCCATCTCCTTATAAAGGCCTCCAAGAAGCATCTAGAAAGTTAAAATAGGTCATATGCTAACAATATTTAATTATTTAGGCTGATTTATTTAATAATTGAATTAATTAATTAAATAAGTCTTTGTGATATTATTTAAATTCTAAGACCATTTAATTAATTAATTTAATTAAAACACTTTATAAAAATCAAGGATATTGTACACTCTATTACTTCAAAACACTATAATTGAGATAATGCTAGTAAACAAAATTATACATTTTTATATTAGCTTTAACAATTTTTATTTTCCTCGTGAAATGATACTTGTCAAGAGAAAACTTATAAGAATGTTGCAAACAAAAGACAAGATCTAATGACTAAAACTTGTCAATTAAATAACAATCTTAAAAATCATCATCTACCACCTAATTAGTTTATTATTTTGTTGAGCTTAAATTAACTCTATTCATAGTTAATATGTATTTAAAAAATTATTTTTGTTAAACTTAAATTTATCTCTATTCATAGTTAATATGTATTTAAATTAGGTTTGTTACACATTCTTCTACACTCATTGGTTTGTAACTACCGTGCTTCCTCTCCCCATTTCTTTTATAACAATTTGACTCTAATACGAGTGCTAGATTGATTTTTCACAAATTTATTTTGTTTGGTAATTAGCATTTATATAATCATATATAATAGACTATGGTGTCCTTAGGATGCATTAATGTATATTTAACTTATTATAATTTATATAGTCATATATAATATATTCGAGAATTTAAGATAGCGATTTTATATGTAAATGAGATTACAATCGAAATTAGGTAACTAATGTGTAATGGTGAAATCGCTTGATCTATAGTTTTTTTTTTTTAAATTGATTTTGTGTTATTTTAAAAATGTAGAATATTTTATGTTTTTTTTTATTTATTTTTTATTTTTTAATTTATTTTTATATATTTTTTTATACTTACTATTTATTTATCAATATTGTATCATTATATGTACATATTTTTAATACATATTTTTGGTTTTTGTTTTTGTGTTGAAATTATTAATTTAGTCTTATGGTTCATTTTCATGACATTTAGTGTAGTTCAATTTTGATGTTTTTGTGTAACATGGAGCTATATTAAGTAATTTAAAAATAATAAATGTGTGGTTAATTTATCTTCTAGAAAATAAGAAGAACAAGTGGCTAGGAGAATCATTAGGGTGAGCTTTGATTACTAAAGGATAATAAAGAATCAAATCAACTTCATCATAGAGGTTGTTTGTATGTCACTATATATTGCATTTGATTTCATTCATTATAATTTATTCATTATCAACTTGACAAACTCCTTTACAATGCTTCTAGACACTACCTTGACAAATTCAAATATCAAGAAGGTGAAGGTGATCTCATCTCATGTGCACATTTTGGTCATTCAATCCCACACGACACATGATTTTGTAAGTAGAATATATTTACAATAATGAAGATTGACACATGTTCATAATCAACCCTCATAATTCTAGCACCAATAACAATTTTGAGATGGCCGTCATCAAACCAAACCGATGTTTTTTTAGAGATCATTAATCAATTTAGAATATCATCACTGTCATTCTCTCTTGGTTTTATAGCTAGATACTCATATCTCTTGTATTTTATATCAATTATTTTCTTTATTGATTACATTTATCTAATTGACATAGAATTATGTAAACATGATTTTATTCTTTTACAAGTTCAAAATAAATTATATCAAAGCTAGTAGATTTCCGCATTCCATATGTATGTGTTTATTTTCTAGATTCGATTGTGCAAGCAATTTTCATCATCTATCATCAATATTTTGCATCACACTCCATGATCCATCATCAAGATGCTATGCAAGAGAAGAAATGAGAAAAATGATAGATTTGACTATTAGGAAACTCTTGCCTAATGGTGAAACATCTTGATCTATAGTACTTAAATTTAATTATGTGTTATTTTAAAAATCTATTTCTCTCTTTTTTTTAAAAAAATATTATTTTAAATTATAATTTATTTTATTTAAATTATTACTTTATTTTATTTTTCATGGTTTTTATTATCTCTTTATTTATTATTTTTTCAATTAATTATTTCATTTCTCTCTCTTTATTTTATTTATAATAATTTAGGTTATTTTTCTTCTATTTTCCTTTTTTTCTTTTTGGAAAATTTCTAGTGTTCTTTTTCACATAAATGTTTATAATACTAATTTATGCTCTTCTTTCCTCATTTTTGCTTCTTCCTCAAGATGAATCAAAGAGAGTGATTTAAAATGTTGAAATAAAAAAGGCACACACAGTCTCTTCCAAAAGATTTTCAAACTAATTAATGGGTTGTAAAAATTGATACCAACTAATGTAGTATATTTTATATTATTTTTAAATTTTTTTTTATATAATTCTTTACATTTACCATTTATTTATGGATATTCATCATCAGTGTACTTATTTTGAATATATTCTTTCTTTGTCTTGAAATTATTAATCTAGTCCTATGGTTCATTTTTACTGACATTTTGTGTAGTTCAATCTTGATGATTTTGTGTAACATGTAGCTATATTAAGCAATTTTAAAATAATAAATGTGTGGTTAATTCATCTTCTAGAAAATGAGAAGAACATGTGGCTAGGATAAACATTAGGTTGATCTTTGATTACTAAAAGATAATAAAGAATCATATCAACTTCATCATAGGGGTTGTTTGTATGTCACTATATATTGTATTTGATTCCATTCATTATAGTTAATCCATATCAATTTGGCAAACTCCTCCACGATGTCTCTAGATGCTACCTTGACAAATTCAAATATCAAGAAGGTGAAGGTGATCTTATCTCACTTGCATATTTTTCTTGTTCAATCCCACACAACACATCAATTTTGTATAAAAAATTATATTTACAATAATGAAGATTGCCACATAATTCTCATAATCAATCTTCATATAATTGTAGCACCAATAAAATTTTTGAGATGGTCATCAAACCAAACCAATTTTTTTTGGAGATCATTAATCAATTTAGAACATCATCAATGCCATTCTCTCCTCACTGGTTTTATAGTTAGATACTCATATCTCTTGCATTTTATTTTTGTACATTTATTATAATAATCTATCTGAAAGCTAATTAATCCAGATCAATTATTTTCTTTATTGATTACATTTATCTAATTGACGCAAAATTATGTAAAAATGTTTTTACTCTTTTACTAGTCAAAAATAAATTATATGCTAAATCTATACACAAATACTGTATTTTAAATTATTTATATCAACTCATATTAGCCCTAAGGTAAATACAATTATTATATTTTTATTAGGTCTAAGATGAGATTCTTTGTTTATTTGTTGACCTAGCTTTACCTTGTTTATGTGAAAGATTTTTAACTATAATTCTTATTATTATTTTTAAATACATAATAGCTGGGGTTCTCAAAGTGTGCCACACCCATGATATAAAATAATTATATATAATTTTTTTTTAACATACTAGGATAAGACACAATTAAAATTCTATTAAATAATTAACTAACACAAAAAGTCTAGGATAATTAGCTATAATAGAAGCATGCAACCAAAAAATAAATATAATCATACAAAAAGGCTTATACCTACATACACTTAGGATATTAGCCAAATTGAGAGAGAGAGAGAGAGAGAGAGAGAGAGAGAGAGAGAGAGAGAGAGAGAGAGAGAGAGAGAGAGAGAGAGAGAGAGAGAGAGAGAGAGAGAGAGAGAGAGAGAGAGAGAGAGAGAGAGAGA